>VZSR01000692.1:1364-104436 GCA_013398615.1 Brachypodius melanocephalos
GATGATGATGATGATGATGTACAGGCTACTAATAGTTTGGGGGTTTTGGCTCTCAAAATTTAGAGCTGGGATTAATTTGTTATTACAAAGATTATGTAAGGGCGTGACCTGTGTCCCATTGATGCAAATATCAGAACTCCATGGCCTCCAGTGGTACCAGAAGTGGATTTGCAGGTTGATGATAAGAATTGGGAAAAATCATCATTAAAATCTGAAAGCAGTCATACAGGACAAAGCCAGGTATGTGTGTATGTACCTGTTTTGGAGAGCAAGGCAGCAAGGCAGTTTCAAAGCTCCAATCTTTGAATTGGGAAGCTCAGTTAAGGAAAAAGAACCCCTTTTGTTCAACAAAGCAGTTTCATACCTTTTTGGTTAAGAAGATTTGCATGGCCTCTCTTTCCAGTTCTAGACAAAACACGTTTACATGGATGGTGATTGCACCGTGTGGGGAGAGTCAGGGCAGCCCCACACGGCTCTGCTCTGTGGCTGCAGGAAGCAGCAGAAGCTGGAGCACTGGGATGAGGCAGTGCCTTGAACTTTTCACTATCTGCCAATTGTGTGTAGCCCAGGGAAGCAGAGAAGTCATTTCAGTAATTTCAACAGGTTTGAGATGAGGTCACCTTTTGTAACTCAACCCTTTGAACTCCAAATTCAATTTCACGCAAGGCAAGGACCTGGGAAATAGAGTTACTAGTGATTTGCCCTACAACCTGTATGATGTCTCTGCTTTTATTGTTTCAGCTAAGAGGATGGATGAAAGCAAATAAAAGTTTTTCTTAAAGAAAATGAAAGTTTCTGTAAATCCTACATTCATCTTCTCCATGTAGGTAAGTATTAACGAGAAAAGTTATCTGTAAAATGAACGGCATTGTGCTTCTCGTTGCATGCAAAAAGCCCAGCTCAATCTGCCCTAGAGGCAATGGCACCCTTCCATTGCCTGCAGCTTCAAAATTTGTCTATATTCTGTGAAACAACCATTCAGATGATGTTATTTTTTAATGCTGTTTGATTACTTGTAATGAGCAACCTTAGTAATAAAATAAGGATCTATGAAAAGACAAATGTCCACGCTAACCATAAACCCAGACTATATCTGCAGTATTCAGGTGACAGCTTATTCACGTTTCTTTGTTCCTGACACACTTGGATGCTTTTGACAATGAACAACACAACACTGCAGGCCACGATGACAGACTGGCCTCCAGGTTTGGCCTTTTATCTGTGACAGGAATGAAATCTGCTGAAACACATCTGGCTTGGTTGTTAATAGAAGAGCTCTTAAATGAGGTGTCTGTTACCAGCACAAAGTGGAGGGAGAAGAAGGAAAAGAGGTACAGGAAAGGATGTGTGAACAGAGGACGTGAGGGTGGCTTCAGGCTCTACCTGGGGCAGTTCAAGCATAGTCCGAGGGAAGGTGCTGGGAAAATTGATCTCAAAAGAAGTCTGTCTGTGTGATACAGAGCAGAAGCTCAGCAGGATCATTATGGGAATAACAGACCAAACTTTTCTAGACAACAAAGCAGACCTAAGGGAATGTGAAAGGGGCTGTCAGCATCTAAGTCAGTCTAATGAGCTTTTGCCTTCCAGGACAAGGCTTAGAAAGCCAGTCAGAGAGGGAGCCTGATGACATTGGTCTCGAGTGGAAAACACACGGCAATGCTGCACCACAGAAAAGTGACATCTCCTCTCACCGTGGGATAACAAAGACAGTCTCTGCCATGGACCTACACCTTAGGAGAGGGTTGTCAGCACTTGGAGGACTGAAGCAGCACAGGTTAGTGCAAGCATTGGAACTTCTCTCCGTTGATTTCCACTTAACTGAAGTTTTTTTGTTTTTGAAGATGGCACAAAGTATCTTCGGTCTTGTTGTGTACCCCTGGTCAGGCTCTTGTCCTGCCCAAGGTGTACCCTTGAAACACTACAAAAAGACAGATTTTGCTAAACTTTTTAAAATTCTTTTCTAGGGTTCCTTTGTACAGGTAAAGTTATGTACCCAGGGCATGAAGCATCCGTTCTGTACAAAATCTAATTTTGCAGCATTCCCCCCCGATGATGTGGTTTCCCTTTGAGACATCTGTCTCTGTGGGCGTGGGAAGTGTTGCCAGAACAGTCTTCTGATAACAAGAAGGCTTGTTATTGCCTTCTCTGGATACTTTTTGGTAATTTCTTAGGTGACTGATGAAAGCAAATTGTTGCTATTCGATGTAATATTGTACAAAGGGCATCTTACCTGTGCTACTGAGAAAGCCCTAGTGGGCAATTTAAATTAGGCTGGAAGAGAAATCAATGCATATTTTCAATTCAGTCCCTCTGTTAGACCTTAACTGTCATTATTATTATTATTTAAACTGCAGAGGCTTTTTTTTTTTTTTTCCCAGCCAGTGAACTGAGTGCACCTTAGAAGCCTCCATGACTTTACCTCAGTAGCCTCACCAGCCAGGTTGTGTGGGATGGAATTCGGTCACATCTCTGGCAAGAGTGGTTGTACTGCTGGGAAAGGGGTCTTCAGGAGCCTTCTGTCCTCTGAGTCAGTTCGATGGCTGAAGTTTGGAAAACTACTTTTCTGTTTGAGCTTTGGGGAGGGCCTGCAGTTGCACCACCCCACCACCCCCCTCCCTGGAGTAATGAGGAATGGAAGAGATAAAGAAGCACTGCCCCACCTGCTTTGGAAAGATGGCAATAGAATACATACTTTTGGTTACATCTTGCATTGCAACCTAAGACACCCAGACACTAACAAAACTGTTGTCATTACTTTTGATCACTGCAAACAGTCAAGGGGTGTAGATGCCATTCTTCTGGGACACTTTAGACAGGAGCAACTTGTTCCAGAGTAACAGGTCCTGGTGATCACACAGACAGGAATTTTATGAAGCTGAAAATGTTTTGTTTTGCAGGATGGCCTCCTTAGGTTTCAAAAGAAGCAAACTCAGTTTAAGGCTTCCCATACTGATTTGTGTTGGTACACAGAATCCTTTGATTTCAGAAATTACCACTTCAGTGGGTGATTTTGACATGGTACTTTCACTGTTAGGATAGCAAGGCCCTGAAAACCAACAACATAACCACCAGCTTCCAGGAAAGAAGGCGTGGTTTGGGGTTTTTTTCATCAGTAATGGCTTTTTTTTTCATTGCTTTTTTATGTATATAGAAATACATTTGAAGTATTTTCCCTTAAATTTTATTTATACTGTCTTTATACACAATCCATCTTCTCAAATAAGCAGAATTCCAGCAGCATCTAGGTTGGCAGTGATGACATGAAGCTCATGGCTAAAACTGGGGGCTGAGAAAGGCATTAAAGCTGAAATAGAATTTTTCATTATGTACATATGTAACTACAGGTTTGTTTGCTATTTCAGAGATGTTGCAATTAATTGAATTGTTTGTCTTTGCTCTTTCTGTCAAGAAATCGAGGTGGATTTGTAACTGAGAATACAGACTGTTAAAACAAGGAAGATAGGAAATTATGTACTTTTGCAGTTGTTTTGATAGGCTTCCTCTGTACAAAAAATAAATGAGAAGGTGCTCTCCTCCTTCTAGAAGAAACCCAAAAAGTGGCTCTGGAGACCTGAAGTCCAGGTCTCAGCTGGCAAAGTATGTATCACTGTCTCTGAGCTGCCTAAGCTAAGTCAAGAGTGAGTTATGATAGCAATGGGATGGCAAGGATCATCTAAAAAGGGACTTGGGAGTGGGTTAAAAATCCACACCCAAAGCTCAAAGCAGAAGCTGAATGGCCCCAATTTGTTACGTTGCAAAGCCTTTGGATGACTTGAGGCTACACTGAAGTTGAGGAAAATGCTGGTTGAGAAGAGACATGACTATGTGCACATGGCTTGTTAATAAAAATTGCATGGTAGAGTTCAGGAACCTTATATTAAAGAGGGAGAAACTGAGCACATGAGAATCATAGGTGAGTGAGTTTGTGGTTTTGAAAAGGTGTATGTCTTGGTTCATAGCACGCCAGTGCTAAACAGCTACTCTTCAGGCCACATATTACATATCACAATGCAGTTGGATGTTTTGTTTGTGATGGGTGGGTGGGTTTAGAAAAGAAGCTGAGAGTAACCTTATTCTGAACTATCTTCTGTACCTTGAAGCATCCCTAGGAAGCTGAATTTCAATAATTTTTATTTTGAAACTTATGTGTTGTGAAGTTGCCTCCAAAATGGCAACACTGAGGAAAAAAATTAAAATCTTTTGGAAATAGAACATCCTATTTTCAAAATCGCATTTGTTCTTTGGTGGTGTTGCAAAATGTGGAATATGTCAAGATTATCTGAAGTCAGGATGTTCTTTGATATAAGATCTTTGTATACTTTCAACACTCTGCAACCTTCACTGGGTGCTGTTATGAGGAAAAGTAATTAAGGACATATTGATCTCTGTACCAATTTCAAAATCTACCCTCGGGAGTCTGACCTATTTTGGACTAAGCTTGTTTATTGGCAGTTTCCTCCCTGCTCCTAAAAGCTGCATCAACAAGGACACTGCTGCTTTCCCAGATGAAAGTGGGGAGATATTGATGTCTCCCAGGCTGGATGGAGCCCACAGCTGGTAACACTGTGGGGGGATGCATCTGTGCTGGGCAGATACATCATAGCTGCCTCCATAACATGCATTCTCCGCCCAACCCTGAGCTGGATCCTGCTAATGGGGTACCTGGAAAAAGCTCAGCAAACCTTTTTTTATTTGTTTTTAGATCTGTCAGGACAGATCTATCCCAAAGTCCTAGAGACACTGTAGCTATGGGGTAATCTGCAAAGCCTTTGCTTTCTGGAGTAATTTAAAAAAGGGAAACAGATGAAGGCAGCAGCTTTTGCCTCCAGTTGAAACAAGGTATTTCAGCTGTTTCCACAAAAAGAGCAGAGGTTCTGGGCAGGAGAAGGCTTCTCAGTGCTGGGGGCTGGCTCTAAATCACCTCCACCTGCCCCATGGTCCAGACACCAGACCATTGCAGATGGACAGCACAGGCTGTACAGATGAGAAAAGAGAGGTGGACAGTTCCCAGTCACCCTAGAGCTGCCCTGCATAGATGTCTCCCTCCCTATCACCTGCCAATCCTTTTTCCTTCTGGGAGGCTTCCTCCTGAAGGAAGAAAGGACCTGATCCCATTTTTCCCCAAGAACTGCAACAAAACAGTTGCCACAAGTGAGATGCTTTTCCCCATGTAAAGCAAAACCCAAACTTGAATGCAGCCCCTCTTGTCACAATTCCTCTGATTTTCCTGCAATTTTTCCAGATGGGGGAAGGAAAGTAAGGTGTGTATTTCCCTGCCAGGATTGTTTGTTAGGAATTAAAATGACTGCAACATCTAATGGGTTATTATTTTTTATTATTACATACGTGAATAAGAGTGTGCATTTGAGTGTATGTCTGGGCTACATGGGGACACAGAATTTAAGTGACAGATACTTACCTCTCCCTCACCTTCTTCCATTTGTTTAACATTAAACTGTCATGTATCATTGGAGGTTGGGCTATTAGAGGCATCTTATGATAGAAGTGCTTGAGGGAGAGCTGTGTTCTGCCTCTGATATCCTGGTGAAAATCTCCAAGAAATCAGTCTCCTCTGAACTGGAATGTAACAATAAGGAGGAAAAACTTAAGTTCTGCCCTCTACTAAAATTCATAAACTTTACAGGCTCTGGGTCTGAAAATAATATGGGGTTCAGACTTGATAAATCAGATTGGACCTCTAGTAACATTGCCACAACTGAGCAAAACAGAGTGAAAGAAAACAGAAATCCTGCTCATTAGTACAGTGAACAGTTAAGGGGGAGTGGAATCAAACATGCTCTGTCTACCTACCCTTGCATGAGTTTGAACTCTGTCATTCATGAATCGTGTACAAATGGAAGCCTGAAGGGCTGAGAAGTAGTGCTGGGCTGCCAGGCAGGAAGAGCACTGGAGTATGAGCCAGGCTGTGTAGCCTCTCTCTGCCACTGGCCTCAGCTGACCTTGGGCTTTTCACGCCCAATGCCTCAGTTTCCCCATCTACACAGTAAGTTCTGTTCTTCATAAAGAGCTACTAGCAGGCAGAATGAGGGGAGCTGTCGACACTTAGGTAAATATGGTTTTGCTGATTCATTTTCTCTAGAAACACAATATGAGAAGGGAACAACATCCAAAACTTGCAGAGGACAGAGATGAGGCAGGACTGGGCAGCCAGGAGAGAACTTTCTGATCAGACTTTTGGAAAGCAGCTTATCTGCAAAGCAGCTTGAGACCCAGACAGGCTCCAGACAGGAGAGCAGCCAGTGGGCAAGTGCAGAGGTGGAGCTTACACTGAGGCTGTTTGTTAGATATAAAATGCTTGGATGGGTCAGTGCTGACCACAGCACCAGGGAGGTGGCTGAGGGGAGCTTTGTAGAGAGCAGCGCTGGCCATGGGGACAGCAGCCCCAGCCCTCTTGGTACTGCTCAGCCTAAGAGTGACTATTTGTGATGCTGAGGACACCTGCTCAGGTGAGTAGAGCACAAATCTTACTGTCATCTCATTGAGACAGCCTGTTTCATTTTCCCTAACAAGAGAAGGAGGTTGGGAAGGGAGGGGAGAGGGGGAGAAGTAGCATATAATTTTTTCCTTCTATGCTTTTTTTAATTCATCTGCCAATGGGAGGAGAGTAAGGGGAAGGCTAAGTCTCAGCAGCTGCTTAAGAAACCTGCTGGCTCCAACTAGTCATATAACATCATTCCCTCACCAGTGGAGTCTCTAGGAACAGTCAGTCTCTAGTAAAGTTTTCCCCCCAGTTCGGGATTTTTGTTAGTAGGGCCTTGGTGCAGTTACCAAAGGATACAGAGCAATACAAAGGATCAGCCTGGGGAGGCTGCACAGCACAGTGTTCTGCCTGTATTTCTCAGGAAGGCCATGGGGTAATTTCAAACAGGCTTGCCATCAAGAAACTCAGAAGAACCCTTATCCTTACTGTCAGCCGATCCATCAGTGTCACTTACTCTGCTATCAATACCCCTTTGGGGCACCCCTCAGCTTTTGTTTTATTAACTACGGTATATTTGTCATGCATGCAATGATATATATATCAGCCTCCTCTCCCACTGAACTCCCCGGAAGCCAGACAGATGCAGAGTCTGGCTCCTCTAATATGTGAGATGCTCAGTGCCATCTGTCAATCCATATAACACCCCAAAACTTCTGTACTAATTGTGTTTGATTGCATTGTTCCTCAACTTCAAAAGATTTGATTTCCTCTCCAAGATATTTCAGAGCCCTAATAATCTCCACAAAGACTTTCTTCATTTCTCAGAGGTGAGAATAGTGGGACTGGGTGATGCTGACCGACTTGCCATTCTTCAAGGATGTCCAGGGATCCCAGGTGTCTCTGGCTCCAAAGGAGAACCAGGTCTCCCAGGAATGAAAGGTGAGGCCCCCAAAGCCAGTGATGAGCACTGTGATATGAGATGGTTTTGTTGCTTTGGGTAGGGGAAGCAAACTGCAGCTGGAGCAGTAGCTGGCCTGGCACTGGCTGCTGTGAGCAACTGGAGAATTGGAGTGGAAAACACCCAATTAGACATATGCTGGCACACATGGAGTGACCTGTTTCTTCCTTGAGTCCTGTCACAAATCCGAAGTGATCTAGGGGTGTGAAGTGTTTCATTTGTTTCTTCTAAAAAAGAAAATAAAGAAAAGGGGAAAAAAAAGAAAGAAAGAAAGAAAAGAAAAAGGAAAGAAAAGAAAAGAAAAATCCATTTATTTTCTGGGTCTGTATTGAATAATATGGGTGGGAGGGATGCTAAGATGCTCCTGCCTATTTTCTGGGGTACAGTGTGGGAAATATACTGGTAACGCCTATGCAAGGGAGCAAGGGAGATGGGGGTCCTTCAGAGTTTTCATAGCAAACTCAGAGAAGGTGAATCACATTGGCTGAGCAAGCTGATCCACCACAGCAAAATTCATGGACTGGCTCCAGGATGTATCAAAGCTCATAAGAATTCCTATGTGAAGTGCAATTTAAGACTTTAAATGGCAATATCGACGTAGTAAGGCTTCAATAGGGAAAAAGGAGTAAGGTAAAAGATGTTGCAAGACTGAATCTGATTATGTTGGCTCCCTTGTTTCTGTGAAAGCCAACGCTCTGTTGCCCAGGTTTCTATGACTCTCCTCTCTGGTCAGTTTGTAATGAGCATATTAAAAAGGAGTCTCTTTGCAGGAGAAATGGGACAGCAGGGATTCCCCGGGAAAGCAGGACCACCTGGTGCAAAAGGTAACGTGTAACCTATGCAGCTCTAATCCATAAATGCCCCCAAGCTCAGGACACGCGTTGGTGGGTCTACAGAGATGAACTGCAGTGTTGGCCATAGACTAAGAAACGGTGCTGAAGTAGAACAGGAAAAGCCTGATTTGGGGGTATGGCTCTTGCGTGGAGTGAGCACTAGAAACAGTGCCCTTGAGTGAGACTACACAGAAGAAGATACCACTCTTTTCAAAATTTCCCACTGATTCTAAAATTTCCATTCCCCACTCCTACCCTAACCTGCCTCCAACACAACAAGCCTGCCCAAATGACCTGCAGCTCTGAGAAGCTTTGGAGCTCTCTGGAGCTTCAGCCCAGAGGCCTGATGCAGAGGCACTATGCTGAGTGCTTGTTGTTCCAATTGATAGGGGCAATTAAAAGAACACAGACACAAATGGAAAGAATGGTCTTATCTTCCTATGAATATAAAGGCAACACAAAAGTAACATTCAATAAAACTACATCCTTGGCTTTGGCGACAAGCAAAAATTAGCAAGGTAATGCACCTAATCATTACTCTATGAGAAGCAGGGTAGTGATGGAGAAAGATACATCACCAATTGCTTAAATACTATCATTCAGAGTTTAGAGTTGCTGGGGAAACACATTTTGCAGTGAGGAGGTGGAGAACTCCTCCTGGCAATTGGGAAAGTCCTACATGGTGCATCCACCCGTAGATGAGGTCTCCAGATTCACCCTGAAAGGGAGTCCAGTGTTTCTAGGCCCAAATCAGCAAGTCAAAGTGACTTGATTATATTTTTAGCACAGAAACACCTGGATCTGATGGCATGCTTCCCGCTTAGCCATGGCCAGTGTTTGGTCAGAGCCCAGGCTTTGAATGAGAGAGTCTTCTCCTAAAATGTCCTATAAACAAGTCACTATTCATGTCAGTTGGAAAAGTTTCTTAAAATGATACATTTCTTGCAGATAGCTACAGAAGCTTATAAACAGCTAGCATAAGCATCTTTGTCATCTGTTTTTAGGTAAATAATACTGATGGTGTTAGTCACACAATGCCCAGGATCCATCTTGTAAGTCAACTCTGGCTTAGACCTGCCTCTCAGATCTAAGCACATCACTGCTTTCAGCAGCCTTTGACTTGGTGTGTAGTGCCCATTTGACCACAAGAATGGGATCAAACAGTGGCACAGGATGAGGTTTCCTTTGTAGTGGGATGAACACCTGAAGAGGACAATGTCTGTCGAAAAACTGGCTTTCACCACCCAGACTTGCTTAGGACTTTCAGCGGGACATGTGCTGCAAATACTGGAAAAGTGCATCTTCTAAAGAATCCAGCTGCCAGCACAAGTGAACAGTAGGAACTGAGCAGCAGTGTACCGACTAGTAGGGTAGACATCTCTTTTCCATGCTGAATATGAAGCTATTTCCTGGCCAAAAGCACCCAAGACTTGAACTGAAATGCCAGCAGGAGATGGACAAACCTACTGAAAAACCCTGACAAACCCTATTGATGGAAATCTCACAAGTGCCTGACTGCAAAGAGAAAGCCCCTACAAAAAGTCGCTGAAATGGAACTATGAATCCCCCACATATTCCAAGAGATACAGCAGCAGTTCTCTATCTGTATCCTGCTCTTCCTGCTGCTGCTGAGAGATACTGATGATCAAGAGAGCTGCCAGGCTGAGGCATTTCATCTGGGACACCCAGCAGCATCACCTGGGACACTCAGCTGAGCACTGTAGCTTTGCACCTCTTGAAAGCCTCTCCTGTACATTTGGGACATAGGGAGGGGCTGGAGCAGCCATTTGTGGAGGCACAGTAATTCATTTGCTTTGGATAATCTGTGATGAGCATTTTCCTCTTGTGTTTTGTAGGAGCAGCTGGAGAGCCTGGGTTCCCAGGACTGAAAGGTAAATCATGCTGTACTGAATTTATTATGTGAGCTACTTTGTAAACTTCCATCCTGTGCTGTTCTAGTACAACACACCAGACGGGAGCAGTTATAGAGACTGGATGGGGCTGTTTGGTGACAGCTACACCTCATCATAGGCTCTGCCCTGGCCCAGATGCTGTGGGTAGTTCTGCTCCCAAACCAGGTGTTCAGCAACAGATGCTGCCCTCAGCTCTGGCAGCTGGTGCTGCCGCCTGGCACCATCAGATGCAGAAGCCACAGGGCTGAGGGACCAGCCAGATTTGGGCAGAGGTCTTAATATTGCCATGCTATGGCAAAATGCAGAGGCTCAAATGACATTCAGTTGCTGCTAGTGCCAGAGGAACATGACTCTACCAGCACTAGCAATAAGGTACATGGGGTTTTACCCTTGTGCCATCATCCTGCATGACTCACTGGCACAAATTGCTGGTACACAGCTCCATGGACTGGGCAGCAGCAGGCAGAGCAGCCAGGTCCAACAGAGACATGTCTTGTGTCAGTATCACCATTTGGACCTCTAAGCCCTAAAACAGATGCCAGTGGCAAATAGATCATGCCAGATCCAGCATGCCAAGAGAGGCAAGGCTGCTGCTCATTGTGCATATATATGTATATGGGTATATATGTATGTATGTATGTGTGTATGTATGTATGTATGTATCTCTGTGTGTGTATATATGTATATGTATATAGTGCATCCCCCCAGTGGCCAACCCATGTACCTTCTGGTCAACCTGGAGAGCTCTTCCCAGTGTCTAAAGCAGATGGGTGTCATTTCTGTAGTTACAGGGGTTTGTGACATGGCTTCCCACTTGCCCCTCTGTGCTTTCCTGGGTCTGTGCAGATAAGCTGGTGGGTCTCCTCTGGTGGGCTTGGTAGCAACCAGAACAGCTTATATTGAGCAACTCTTCCGACCTGGTTTCTCTGTCTTTCATTTGCTTGGTGCAGATGAGCCAAGCACTTCCTCTAACACCACAGCTCTCCAAGGCAGCAGGATTTGTCTAGGCAAATGTCAAGTACTGGAGAAGGGGAGTGCTGGGTGTGGAAGGTGGAGAGCAATTGATGGTGTCATTTGTCCAACAGGAACAAAAGGAGAGCCTGGATTTCCAGAAATGTGGGGTGAGTTTCATCCTAAGTCTTCACGACACTGGTCAGCTTTGCAGAGTGGATGGTGGTGGACTACCTGCACTAGAAGTCAGGACGGGATAGGAATAGAAACAAGTTCAGAGTGACACTGAAGGATGGAGTAAGGAAATATCACTGTTACCTTTGCTTCTCACAGACACATGCAGGTTCTGTGTACTCTGTACTCCAGCCATGCTGAGAAAGTCATTTCCTCCGAGCACTACTTAGATGTCCTGTACTCTTGTGTGTCCTGGAGGAGGTCTGTCTTGAGTTTTTCAGAGACCCGATGTCCTGATTTCTAAGATGAAACTCCTACATGTCCGCTGTATGGACGTGTGGCTACTTCAAAGGCAGTTATACTCTTGTACTTGCAGTGACACCTTTAGTACTTGTGGAGTTCATGTGTGTTATAGTGCCAGATTAACTTATTCATTGGAAGCAAAGAAGAAAAATAAACAATTTTCAGTTGCCCCATCTGTCTCCATGAGCTAAAGTTCAAAGAGAGCTACAACCTGCTCTGGCTACAACTAGGTGCTGTAGGGCCACAATAAAGGCTCAGACGGATCAAAGCTGCTGTAACATCTGACATATTGGGATGCTACTGAACTGGTCCCTTGCTGCCACAGACACTCCTCTGGGCACGTAAAATTTTTGACTAATAGGAAGGAAAAGGAAAAGACCAAATCCAGGACCACCTCCCTGCTAGGGAGATCACAAGACAGCCTGGTACAACTGTGTATCCATGTATCACACACAGCACACTGGAACACCTGCACCACCAGCACCACTCTCCCTGATCATCTCCCCTGGCTTTCCCTACAAGAGCTACTGATGCAGCTGTAGGCTGGGGTGTCTGATAGGGACCATTCAGTCACCTGTGAATCTGAACTTCTGCAGGTATGGTTTCCGGGAGGGAAAAAATTATGCATAAGATCTATATATGTATATATACGTATATAAAAATGTGCGTATTCGAAAGCATTGTGTGTCTTGGGGACACATTAGTGTGGCCTTCCAGTACTTAGGGGGTTCTTATAAAAAAGCTGGAGAGTGATTTTTTTACTTGGGATGGGACAGGACACTGGGGAACAATTTACAGCTAAAAGAGGATAGATTTAGATTAGATATTAGGAAATGATTCTTTACTCAGAAAATAGTAAGACCCTGGCTCAGGTTGGCCAGAGAAGCTGTGGCTGCCCATCCCTGGAAGTGTCCAAGGCCAGGTTTGGATGGGGCTTGCAGCAACTTGGTCTAGTGGAAGGTGTTCCTTCCCATGGAGGAGGGTGGAATGAGATGAGCTTTAAGATTCCTTCCAAACTGTGGGTGATTCTATGATTCGTGGAGGATGAGCTGAACACAAGGAGCTGTCTCCCTGTGTCACTAACTCCTTTGCTGTCAACTACTCACACACCCTCTTGTGCCCTGAGTACCCTAACCCATTCTGGAGCTGGGACAAATTCCTGGATCATGAGTTTGTCATCCTTTTCATAGCAGCTCCATCATCCAGATGCCCAAAAGTCATTGCAGATGAGAGGAGTCTCAGCACCTTAGACCATCTCTTTCTTACAAGGTGCCCATCTCCCCTGCAATATATGGGTTCAGAAGCCATGGCAGGGTTTGGCTCCCAGCAGCTCTACATTAGGATCCTGCACGACAAAGAGCCAGCTGGGTGCTGAAGGGCTCAAAGGCTCAAGGCTGATGTGCTCCCCAGATCATTATAACACATTACAACTCTTTCCACTTGATCTCTTTGATTTGCACAGAACCCAGGAACTGCCAAGAACTGTTGGCCAAAGGGAAGGTTTTGAGCGGCTGGTACACAATCTACCCCCAAGACTGCAATGCCACCACTGTCTTCTGCGACATGGACACAGATGGTGGGGGATGGATTGTGAGTCGGATGAGGAGAGGGAGGTTTACGTGTTCCTAGGGTGATTCTTGTTAAGGCTGCAAAGGATGGCTCAAGAATAGAAACGCACAGCTGAGGTTCATGTCCGCAAGCCATAGTGAGTCCTTCTGGACACAGGGGATTACCCCAAGACTTGTCCCTGGAAACAGGCTGGGTGCCACAATCAGCAAAAAATTTCCTCATTTCCACGGGCATATGGAGGAGATCCTTGAGAGGGGGATTCTTGTGAGGTTTGCTCCCCAGACACCCACAGGAGTGTCCCGATACAGGGGAAGCATTTACCATGGTGGGCATGTCCTGCAGGCACTGTGGATGTTTTTGAGTGAGGGATGGTCTGGTGGGGCTGAGAGTCTCTTTCAGGTTTTTCAGCGGCGCTGGGATGGATCAGTGAACTTCCTGCGAGACTGGGATTCATACAAGCGAGGTTTTGGCAATCAGCTGTCAGAGTTCTGGATGGGGAATGACCACATCCACTTCCTCACATCTCTGGGTAAGGTCTGCCTGTGTCCCGGGCTGAGGCCATGAGAGTCCAACCCTTGTACCACATTGGGCCATTGTAGGCCTCTGAGCTCCTCATATTCATTTGAGACACTCAGTGTTAATCCCAAACAGGATGCAGGCTCTTGCAGCCCATTGCACACAGGAAATTGCACTCTAAAAAAAAAAAAAAAATTAGGAGTCAGGGAAGAGAATGAGCTGGCTACATGATCTACCCTGGAGACAGGCCAACACACCTTCCTGCTTGGACTGGTTGTGATGGCATCATCTGGTCCACACAAAGCCTCAGAGTTACAGCTATGTGCAGGATTCCTGCCCATGACCACCCAGTATCACTTCTGAAAAGGTGCTTCCCTAGAAAACCATTAAAGGTAAAGGAAGCTGTGCAGGAATTTTAAATAAATCAAAATCTCACAAGCAGCTCCTCTCAAGTTAGTTCACAGCTCCTTAAACCCTCCACCCTAAAATCCAGTTGCATACCCACCATCCGCCCTGCACCACTCCTGTCCATCTTCTCTTCTAGGACCCTGTGAACTCCGCATCGACCTGAGAGACTTTGAGAACAACTACTATTTTGCCAAGTATGCTTCATTCAGAGTTTTAGGAGAGTCAGAGAAATATAGACTGGTTCTAGGAGACTTCCTTGGTGGAAATGCTGGTAAGTTTGAGGCAGCTCACTTGGAAAGTCTGTTTCCTAGAGCATTTCAGAAGTGTTCAGCTTCTATGCAGAAATGTACCATGCACACTCCTTGTATCAGCTACCTTTTGAGTGAATTTTTTAAAACTGGCCATGGTACCTCAGGTAATGAGTGACCTCTGGATACAGAGATGGAGAGGGACACCCATCACCCAAAGAAATGGGACTCAGAGCATTACCTACAAGCCCAGTCCTATGGTTTAACAGCAAATGAGCCCGGTCCTGAGCAGCATCCAGTTCAACTGACCTTCCCTGCAGCAGCCAGGTCAGGTTCTGCTTTTGGTTACACTGGCAGGGGACATTTGCCCACGAGGTTTGGCATTTCCAGGGCTGGAGTGCTGTTCAACACTTGCAGCATCAGCACTCCATCCTCTTAATATCTGATGTTTTGGATTTTTTAAAAAAAGTAAACAAATCTTCTTCAAAATTCAATATCCACCATTCAGGAATGAGTGAAACCAACACCTGAGAACAGTGCTCTGGGTTTCTGTGGCTTTGTACACTGCAGCCCTGTCTGGTAATTCAGACCTCAGTGTGTCTGCAGAGAACCTGAGCATTGCAAGAGAAGTGACACCTGTGTAACTGTGAAGAAAATCTGGCCCATTTGATTGACAGGCATAGATAAATTCTCCATGTGTTTTAACAGAGCTTGGGATACTTCTTTTGTCGAGGACAAGGAGAAAACCTGGGCAACCTGGGGAAGAAAGCAGTAGGATTTACACAACCTGCCTTGCACCTGGCAAGGGCCACTGGTGCCCAGCAGGGGTGCACAGACACATCATTTGTGATCCCTACTGCAGTAACTGTGAATTGTGTGCTCTCTGCAGGAGACTCTTTATCGTACCACAGGGACATGCCATTTTCAACAACAGATCAGGACAATGACATGAGCTCCTTTAACTGTGCCACAGAATACAAGGGAGCATGGTGGTACAACGACTGCCACTACTCCAACCTGAATGGGATGTACTGGATGGGTGCACATGGGAGCTACGCTGATGGCATCAACTGGAAGACAGGCAAAGAATACCACTACTCCTATAAGCAAACGGAAATGAAGTTCAGGCCATTTTAACATGGTGACAAGAGTGTCTGACTAGCTCTAAAAGGTGCCACTCACCAGCCTAGAGAAGACACCAAACATAATGTTGTTTGGGGACAAAAATGGACCGGGAAGGGTATTACAGGTTGTGCCTTCTGCCTAGAGCAATATCTTTGAAGCCAGAAGATATCGGTGCTGGTTTGAGCTCCTTTAAGCACAGACCCTGGTGCTTACTCTCACTCTGACTCTTACTCTCACCCTGACTACTTCCACCAGCCCCACTGACGCTGACTGACTTCAAGCACCTTTTTCTGAAAAGTGCATTAAAGACATGAAAAAGTGACAAGTGAAAAAGCGTGAAAAGTGATTTAAAGACCAAGTGATGGATGGGGCTAGGAAACCTCAGTAAAACTCTCTGATATTATTACCCTATATGATAATTACTGGTAATTTTCAGTCTAATCCATGTATATGAAGACTCCAGTATGCATGCAGCCTCTTTCTGTTGGACCCAGGAGCCATCTAAAAGGTACTGAATTCCTGACCTGTCTCACTTTCCCTGCAGGCTGTGATGGAGCCACAACGTAGAACAGCATGGAAAAGACTGAGCTTCCAGCATAGGGCTGTCAGCACTACCAGTTTCCCCCTTCCTTCCCCAAGTGTTCTGGGTCCTCAGGTGGAACCTCAACTCCTGGAACCACAGCAGAGTTGCTCAGCACTTCCCACCAGGACACAGCTGCAGCTGGGGCCACAGCCAGCTTTAGCCACTCTTCCAGGGCATGTTCCTAGATCTCATTGGCTGCTGTGGACCAAGAGCTGTATGCAAAACAGTCTGTTCAGGAGCATGTGTGGTACCAAGACACTACAGCAGTTCCAAGTCAAGCCTTGCACATGTGATCATCATGTAGAGTGCCAGCACCTTCCATTTCATCTTGTTTCCCGTACTGTTTGAGGGTGGTGGGTGGACACAGTTCATCTGGTTCATGTATTGTATTTGACTACTAGCAGAACCGGGTCTCTTCTTCCTGTGCCCACGCTGCTGGACTTCTCACCACAGGTGGCACAGGAGAGCCAAGCCCTAACTCTTCACTGTAGGGATAGACAGAGACAGTGGAAATAGAGTATTTATTTGTGTTATGTTTCTAACGGTCCTGGGGTTTTTTCACTATGTATATTGCACAGATATGCAGGAAGGGCAGCTCCAGCCCTACAAGATGGAATCCAAACCTTGTGGGTGAGAGAAGTGAGGTGGTCACTCAGTCCACCACAGCAGGTCAACAGTGTGCTAAGAAATAAACCCGAGGGTTTCCATCTCCCCAGTCACTAGGTCCTGTCTCAGTTTACTTCTTTTCAGTTACACAAGAAAGTGCATGTCTGAGCAGAGAAGTGCACATTGAAAGCCCCACAGTCACTTTTCCCTCTCCAGGAGCTCCATCCTGTTTTTCTCCCACTCACAATGAGATTCACATGCCCTAACCAGGAGCAGGAGCAAGGTCCCAGAGCGTTCAGCTGTATCTCATCCATCAGCTGCTGATGCTGTCTTCCAGGAGTATCTTCTCAGAGGCCCAAGGCACTACCAGAGACTCCTCTACAGAGATGTACGAGGAGGTGCTGACATACTCAGCTTTAAACTAGCTAAAAATGCTAAATCCTCTTTTTCTGCTCGCCTCTAGCTTCTCCTCTTACTACACAGAAACCTTCAATGTTTAGATTTTGTTTGTGAAGGATACTGATGAGACTTTAAACAGACTATATACTACACACTACACAGAAATAAAAGAACTACTATAGATAAAATACAGTGCACAATAAAGGTATCTATATTACAGCTAGTGAAGAGATAGTATATATGACTGCAAAACAGCTGCTCTGTAAGCCTAAAAGGTGGAGGGATTTAGCTACAATCCCTGACAAAAATGTAAGCAGGCAGCTATTGATCAGTGAGCTGGGTGGTAACCAATCATAACCAATCAGGTTTGAATGCAGAGTCTTTTGCATAGCCTTTATAAGAGTCAGGCACACCATTGAAACTCTGTCTGCTGCACAAACCTCGGAGTGTTGTGTCATTTCTGTCTCCCACCACTGCAACATATGGTGACCCCAAACGTGATGACAATAACTAAGCCATAAGAATACAAAAGAGATGGAGCACCAGAAAGGAACAGCCAGGAGCTGTGAGGGAAATACAGCCTGGAAAGGTGTGTAAAAGAAAAAGCCATAGAGCTAGCAGCCAGAGAGCTACTACAGCCAGAGCTGCAAAAGCAGCAGCCAGAGCTGTGAGAAAATACAGCCTAGAGAGTGTAACAGTGTGTCTTTTTGGGAGTGCAGCTAACAGCCGAAATCGATCTGTCAGCCTCTCCAGGGAGAGACTGCTTAATAAAGATTCAGGCAGGCAATCAGCTCACACAGACACGCGTTACCGGCTAGGCTCAGCAGGAGAGGAAGAAGGCTCCGGGTCTGTTCCAGCAGAGTTTATTCCGTGTGCCGAAGGCGAATCAGGATGCCGAAAAGAGGCTGAGCCTGAAATTTTCTCAGTTATATAGTGTCTCAGGTTTTTGGGTGGTACAGGGGGCAGGGCAGGGGGGCAAGTGACCATAAGGAAGACAAAAACTGGACACCAGGCCCCACAGCCGATGGGGAAACAGGGAAAGGGGATACCAGGAGGTAGTGATTGAATTGAGAAACCCAAGCAGCAGGTTGCGTAATGCCTGCAAAAAGCCAGGGGGAGAAGCCTTTGTTAAACTTGGAAAGTGTCACCTTTCCAAGAGAAGGCATTTGGAAATTCCCCTAAGGGCACAAGGGACTCCACAAGAGAGCTGTGTGAAAGAAAAAGCCAGAGACCTGTGACTATCTAAAATAGGAGATAAAAAGGGTAAGCCACTGCTGGGAACAATGGGTGGTACAATTTTTGCAGAAGATCAAGCTATAGTGGATATCTGGACTTTGATTTTAAGTAAAAGAGGGGTTGAGCACAATGGAGAGGTTCCAGAGACTTTATTACAGTTTTGCCAAGGTGTAGAAATCACCACAAATGCTGCCTTTAATGTTAAAATCTGGGAGCAAGTCGGATGATTGATCTTTGACTCTGCCTCCAGAGGTGACAAAATTGCTAGGAATGTTTTACCTACCAGGAGGACAGTGGTGGTTATGTTAAAATTGATAAAAGCATTGAGAAATGTGAAAGCAGCTGCTGGGATGCCTGTGCCCATTGCTCAAAATGGCGGAGAGCATGTGGTGCAAGCGCACAAAAAACCCCAGGATGACGGATACTACATGGTGCAGGAGTCACTCGCCCAAGATGGCAGAGCCTGCGTGCTGAGAATGCAGCCCACCCAGAGCTGGATATTTTCCCTTTTATCCCTTATTAAGCCTTTAAAATCTTTTAAAGAGTGAGTCGTGTTTCTCACATCTGGGAGGGACCACAACAAACACCTGATCGGGGAGGGGGTACCCCCTCCTCCTAGCTCTGACCTAAGCATACAGAGGATGGAGTGGCCAGGTAACCCTTGCCACAGGTGCCAATTACAGAACTAGCTTGCCACATCTGCTGTCTTTTTAGCCTCTGCAGTACACAGTGGCGCAGCTCTCTCCACCCCTAGGAGGCTCGGGAGGGGACGGCCCGGCGAGCTGAGTAAGGAAGCCGCCAGGTCAAGCCGCCATAACGGACCCGCGGCGGGTGTGGCGCTCGAGTGGTCACGTGAAAGGACGCTGGGTTGCCACGTGACCCTGAAGAGGCGAGTCACGTGATTGGTCTCCACGCGGGAGCGCTCGCTGTCCGGTGCTATGGGGTCGGCGTTGCTGCTCCCGCCGCTGCTGCTGCTGCTGCTCCTCCCGCCACTGCCGTCCGCCCGCGCCGCTCCTGGTGGGTGTTTCTGGCCGGATCCTTCTGCCTGTCCCCCCTGCTCCTCGGGTCGGATCTCTCTGCCTGACCTTCTTCCTTAGCCAGAGCTCCGGCCCCCCCATGGACGGGACATTCAGCTAGCTTTTCCAGGCCCTGGGCAGGATCCCCAACTAGCCTCGCTGGGCCGGAGCCCTCAGCCAGCCTGAGGAGCACCGGGAGGGCGCTCTGTGTTCCCCCGGCCTCCCATTCCCAGGCTGGGTTGTGCCCTACCGGGTGGCAATGCCTGTTGTCGGTTTTCCCTATGCTGATGACGCCCCCTCCAGCTGCCCGGGTCCTGCGGCCCGGCCTGGAGGAGCGGTTCTTCCCGCAGGTGAGGGACCACTTCAGCTTCGAGACGTGGGGCAACGAGACCTTCCCGCAGCGATTCCTGGTGTCGGGTAGGTCCTGTGGGTGCTGTGGCTTCGGGATGGATTCCTTTTTGCTTAAGTTTTAACTGCCTCTGTTCCGAAGTGTAGAGTAGGAGCTAGAGCTCTGGGCAGCCAAGAATCAGTATCAGCAAAGGGCCAACCGTGTACGAGCCAAGCATTCCCCAGCATTGTCTATATCCTTCTCTCCTTTTCATTTTCATCCACTTTTTACAAAGGCGTGTACTTACAGGACAAGGGGGCCTGGCTTTAAATCGAAAGAAAGTAGGCTTAGATTGCATATTAGGAAGAAATTCTTCCCTGTGAGGGTGGGGAGGCCCTGGCACAGGTTGCCCAGAGAAGCTGTGGCTGCCCCATCCCTGGAAGTGTTCAAGGCCACATTGCACAGGGCTTGGAGTGACCTGGTCTAGTTGGAGGTGTCTGCCCATGGCAGGGGGCTTGAACTGGATGATCTTTAAGGTCCTTTCCAGCACAAACCAATCTGGAATTCATTCCTTGTCTTCTGCTCTGGCTGTGTGGTGCGGAGGGGATTGTGGGGACTGGCCTCGCTGGAGCAAGAGTAGACTAGAAGCAGGAGCTGTGTTAGGCTTGCACTGGAGCTGGCTCTGTGTGTGTGTCTTCAGTTCATGCTAGCATCTCTTACAAGTTTGTATAATTCAGTGCTCTGAATGCATGAGGAAAAACAAATAGCGACTGAAATGTTGCAGAGTGTACCAATTTGTATGAGTGAAGGTCCACTCTCAGGCCAGTGATTTGCATTATTTAAAATCATGCGACTGTAGACAGCTTAATCCATGCCAAACAATGAGCACTGCCAGCAAGGAGCCAGCTGTGTCTTCCTTTTGTGTCACTCACAGTAAAAGAGAAAAGGCCTTTCTAAATAGCATGTGACTAAAAAGACAGCAATTTCCATAACCAGTGTCTATACAGAGGTCTAACCCTGCCAATACAGAGGAATTGGTGAGCAATTTGCAGGGAGAGAGGAAAGGTGGATTTGGTAATAGCAACAGACATGAGCACTGCTCAGCTTGGTGCCCGCCTGCTGCTGCCTCCCAGCTGCATTGGAGTCTTCAGATGCTGCAGCTTGCCTTCACATCACCTGTTGTTCAGCCAAGTTGTGTGTTTCACCAGCCATGAATTCATGGATCAGTTCAACCCAAAGATATGGTCACAGCAGTGAATTTTGAGAGCATACCATGGCTGCAATTTCACTAATTAAATGGCCCTTTTTGTACGCAATATGTGGATTGCATGGTTTAAAGCATTGTGCAACTTTTATTTGTGTTCTTTATAAATGTTATGTTTTATCTGTGAGTCCTGGGCAGAGCTGAATAACATTTGTGAGGAGCAAATTACTAACATTGCATTTCTGCTGATTTATAGAGAATTTTTTACTCAAAATTCCTGTAATTCCATTTCCCTCTACTATTTTTTGTGCAATATGAGACTTTTCAGATTATCAGCAAAAAAATGAAGAGTAATTTCACAACAGGGAATCTGATACTCTTGAGTTTTGCTGGCAATTCCCCAGGATTTCAGTCTAAAAATAGATACCTTTCTAAGGAGCCCATCTGGTTTGGTTTTGGCTCCTGTGCTGATTGTTTACTCCAGGAGCCATGAAGCATATCAGGAGAAGAGCTAGAGGACAGCAAACACTGAGCACTCCAGTTACCTATTCAAAGCAAATGCAACATGGAGAGTCTGTTCGCCTCTTTGTTAATGAAGAGGAGCAGCTTCACTAATGAAAGGTTTCAAATCCCATTTCAAGCCAAATCTGGCTTTGGTTGTTCTGTGCCGAAAATGCCAGGAATTTAATTTGGGCCTCTCTGTTCATGGAAACAGCCTCAGGTGACAGCGGCATCCATGGGACAACTGCTGTGCAGGGTCTCTTTGGATGATGTGTTGAAATCAACACTTAACTGATGGTCTGAGGTTTGTCATTGAAGAAAACTATTTTCCCTCTTAATTCCTGTGCAATTTATGCCTAAGCTAAAATCAAAAAGTCAGCAAGCATTAGAGCAACTGTTTGTTAGATAAGCCAGTGTTGGCATCACGGCTCAGCTTGTCCTGCCAGACTCAATTTGCCTTCAGTTATAAAGTGATCTGAGGATGAAGCAAATCATGTTTATGTATCTCTGCCCATGGCAGGGGGCTTGAACTGGATGATCTTTGAAGATCTCCCCCAACTGAAACCATCCTATGATAAGTAATTTACAACTTTATACATCACAGCAGGAGCATCAGGAAGATGCAGGCAACTCCCTAATATCAATTTTGTGTGAAAATTGAGCTGTGCAAATGTTTTGGAGTGAGTTGGGCTGAAAAGGGTGTATAAATGGGAAATCGCTCTTTGGGGGCAGCAGCAGTCTGCAAAGAACTTGCAGAAGTTGAGATTTTAGGTATTTTTCAGACAGAAGTGAACTTCCATGTGTTCCAGAAGTACTCCCATGTAGTGATCCCATGGAAGGTCTTATTTACCTACATCCAAATGAGAGATTTCTGGAGCCTAGCCTTTCTAACAGCTTTGTGACCCAGGTCAGGAGTCAGGAATCAGTCAGCCTGTTCACAGACTTCTTCCTTGTTAAGCTCCTGCCCAAAGTCACCAAAAATTGACTCATTTCATGCGTGTATTTTTCATTGTGGGTTTTTTTTGGGGGGTGGTCTTACATGTTTGTAGTGGGTTTTGGTTTTTTTATTTTTATCTTTAATTTCTTTCTTTCAATTGCCTCAGCAAAGTTCTGGAAGAAAGGATTTGGCCCCATCTTTTTCTATACTGGCAATGAAGGTGACATCTGGACTTTTGCTCGGAACTCTGACTTCATATTTGAATTAGCAGAGGAACAGCAAGCACTTGTCATTTTTGCTGAACATGTGAGTATTTTAGTCATTATTTATCCTTAGAGTCCTGTTCTGTTCAGTGTTACCAAATTCAGCTTTCTACAGGTCTGGAATAGCGGTACCATTTCTTGCCATGGAGTTGAGTCAGACCTGCTGTAAGCTTTCTCTCCGTTACAGCAGATCTTCTTCACATAATCATGGCTTTTGAATAATTTTTTTACAATGCCTTCCAGCCCTCCAGGATACAGACTGCTGTTTCAGTACAGCCTATGCCATGAATGGTTTGCTTTTGTAAGTAGTTTCTACAGGCCTTAAATTCTGTGTTGGAGTAGAGAGATACTTAGTTTGGATGATATTTAATCTCTCTACCCTGCAAAATCCCAAGCCAACCTTTCCCACACTAGTCTAATAAATCTACTATCTGTCATCTTAGGCATGAAGAGATTAGCCTGTTCTCTTTTGTAGTTGGGCCTTCAGGAGCGATACACATGCTGAGAACCCACTTGGCACCCACTGAAGCATCCGTCATGTACTGGCCATCCACTCCATGATCTGTCCTGAAGGTGTCTGTGCATCAGGTGCAGGAGACAAGGCGATTCCTCAGTTACGGACAAGTTAGAGGACACCTCATGCTCCGTTAACTCTTTGTATTAGTGCGCTCTTAGCCCAGCTCCATGGTGAAAGCAGGGAAGACCCAGACCAGCATTGTCAGAGTGTATGTCTTTTGTTTCAGAGGTACTATGGGAAGTCTCTTCCCTTTGGACTTGAGTCAACACAGCTGAAGAAGACTGCTCTCCTCACCGTGGAACAAGCCCTTGCTGACTATGCAGTGCTCATTACTGAGCTTAAGAAGCAGTTTGGTGCTGCAGACTGCCCTGTCATCGCTTTTGGAGGCAGGTAAGGGTTGTGTGGGCTCCTTCTCTGCATCTGTTCCCAGCCAAAGTTATGCTGCTGTAGATCTCTTTTGCTTTCAAGGAAGTTCTCAATGCAGAGCTTTAAGCTATCATTTTGAGAGCAGATGTGCCTGTGCCTCAGCTCCCGTGAACCGAGGTCGCACTCTGGTGGGACTCACCAGGTCGCACTCTGCTTTCCCATCAGGAATTAGTCTCCATTTGTGGTTGCTTTGGAGAAGCACCCCTGACTGGATGTTTTACGTTTCTTCAGTGTCTGAATCATGCAGAACTGCAGAAAAAAAATAGCTTGGAAAGGGTAAGGGGAAAATATGAGGCTTGCCAGTGATGACCAATGGGATTATGTGCCAAAACCTGAGGAAACAAGCACTAATGGGGTCCCTCAATCTGGTTCGCAATGTGTTGGCTACAATGAACCTCACCTGAAATGTTTCTACACTGTAAGAGCCTGAATGAGAGATGTGAGACAACAGGTGGCCCTTCAAAATGCTATTTATTGTATAGAAGATGTTACAGCATTCATGGGTGGTGGGTGACAGAGCCACACCTAAAGCTGCCAGCTACAGCTTAGGCATGCTTGAAGCCACGTTAGTTTTGTTTACAATGCACTATATAGTTTTCTTTACTGAGCATCTTAATACATAAAAACCAATCAACATCGTACACAACACCTTTACCATTACCTCTGGCCTATCATAACTACTAACATTACCATATTATGTTACAGTTTAAGCTTAAAGTTGTTTTTCAGTTTTCTTGCAGTGGAAAATTCTTAGACCTTTTTTCTACTTGGTAAAAACATGATTTTGTTTGCCTGTGGTATCTTCTGCTTTTCTTGAGACCTCTTTCTGCTTGCTAAAAACATCTTCCTTGTTTGTGGTCAACATGTCCTTTGCTCTAGCCATAAAACCTCCTTCCAACTTGACAACCTTTGCTTTCTTAGTTGTCCAGTAACAACTGGCTCAGTAATTCTAACTTTAGACATCCTTTATTCTTCTGTATCAAAACTTGCTTTCATTTCTGTTTCACTTACAGGTTTTACATTCAGAGAGCCTTCTGCTAAGCATTCGTATCTGTAAAACATTCCTGTTAAACTTTCATCTTCCCCAACACTACGCTAATGCATGCAGCATGAGGAACAAACAAGAGGAGCTCAAAACTTTGGCCCAAGCCCAGAGATTTGGCACCATTAGCAAAAGTGAAGTCTGGTAGGATAAGTCCTGTGACTAGAATGCCCTGTTGGATGTTTACAGGCTCTTCAGGAGGGATAGGGCAGAAGAGATGAGGAGATAGCCTTGTATGTAGTGGAAGAGGTAGAATGTCTGGAGCTCACAGTTGAAAGCCTCTGGGTAAGAATTAAGGGACAAATAAAGAAAGCAGATGTCATTGTGGGAGTCTACTTTGGATCTCCCAGACAGGATGATGACACCAACAAACTATTCTTTGAAGAACTAAGGATGCTTTCAAGTCAACATCCCTTGTGTTTGTGGGGGACTTCAGATTGCCAGAAATCGACTGGGAGGATCACACAGGTGGTACAGTCTAGGCCAGAAGATTCTCTGAAAAACCCAGATCGCAACTTTATGGCACAATTCTTAAAGGAGGAGAATCGGAAAGATACCCTTCTTGATCTACTGCTTGTCAACAGAGAGGATTTTGTGAGCAAAGTGGGGATTTGCAGCTGTTTTGGCCACTGCAGCCATGAAGCCATTGAGTTTAAAATCTCTGTTGACAGGAGTAAAAGTGCCAGCAAAACCCCTACTCTGGCCATGAGGAGAGACTTCAGCAGACTTCAGGCTGCTCAGGGAATTATTGAGTAAAGTCTTCTGGGAAAATGTTTTTGCAGGTGATGGGGTCCATCAGTGTTGGTTACTTTTTAAATATTACCTGTTAAAGGCACGGGAGTCGTAATTCCCAAATGTTGAAAGGCAGGTAAGGCAGAAAGCCAGCTTGGCTGAACGGGGATCTTCTCTTGGAAATAAGGTGAAAAAGGAGGTTGTATGCCTAGTGGAAGCAAAGTCAGGTGACATGAGAGGAATACAGAGATACTGCTCACCACTATAGGGAGAAAATTCATGTGATTAAAGCTTATTTGGAGTTGAAGCTGCCAAAACTGTGGAGAACTATTTAAGAAGTTTTTTTAATACATTAATTGCAAAAGGCAATGTAGAAAAAACATTAGCCTGTTCCAGGATGAGGATGGTCACCTCACAAACAGGGACAGAAAAAAGGGAGATGTGTGTATTGTATTCTTTGCCTCTGTCTTCACCATGGTTGACAGATCAAAGGGTTCCCAGTGCCTTGAGCTGGAAGACCATGAATCCAAGAATGATCAACTCCCTGTTGACTCTAAACCATGTGCAGGATCTCCTGCTCCATCTGGATCCTTACAAATCTATGGAGCCCGTTGGGATTCATCTAAGAATCCTCAAAGAGCTGCTGATGTAATTGCAAAACCTGTCTTGATGATTTTTGAGCAGTCTAGGAATCCAGAGAGGTCCCAGCTGACTGGAAGCTGGCGAACATTGTTCCAGTTTTTAGGAAGGGCAGGAAGGAGGACCCTACAAACTACAGGCCTGTCAGTTTCACTTCAGTGCCAGCAAAATCTGGGAAGATCATGGCAAATACTATTTCTGGGAGGTATTGAAAAACTGCCTGCAGGGCAATGCAGTCATTGGTCACAGCCAGCTTCAGGAGGGGAATGTTGAACCTGCATGTTGAACCTGATTTCTTTCTGTGATGGGTTAACCCACCTGGTTGATCTAGGAGAGCCAGTAAATGTCACTATTTTGGACTTCAGCAAACCTTTTGATGCTATCTCTCCCAAAGACTTTTCTGGGCAAAATGTCCAGCGTGTGATGGGTGAACAACCGGCTCACTGGTTGGCACAAAGAATTACAGTGTTTGGGTTAACACCAGGCTGGTGTCTAGTCACTGGTGGGATTCTGCAGCCCTCTGCCCATCCTCAGCCCTCTGCTCTTCTGCATCTTTGTTAATGACCTGGATGCAGGACTTGAAGGGGTACTAAGTCGATTTGCCAACAACACAAAACTGGGAAGAGGTGTTGACTCCCTTGAAGACACGGAGGCCCTGCAGAGAGACCTCAATAAATCGGATGGACAATCACCAACCCTATGAAATTTCCCAACGGCAAGTGCTGGGTTCTTCACCTAGGATGGGGCAACACTGGCCGTGTGTATGGAATGGGGAGCAAGAGGCTGGAGAGCAGCTGTGGGAAGGGAACTGGGCGTCCAAAGGCATATTGGATTTGAGTCAATAGTGCCCTGACAGCCAGGAGGGCCAACCACATCTTTGCATCAGGTCCAGCATCACTGGCTGGGTCAGGGTGGTGATTATCCCTCTATGCTCTGCACTGGGGTGGCCTCACCTTGTTTTATGCACCACAATGTTAAAAAGATATTAAGCTATTTTGGAGTGTCCAAAGGAGGGCCATGAAGATGGGGAAAGGTCTGAAGGGGGGGCCTTATGAGGAGTGACTAAGATAACTTGATTTCTTCAGCCTGGACAAGACTGAGGGAAGACCTCACTGCCCTCTTCTGTGGAGGGGTAGCATCCATCTCTTCACTCATGATCGGTCTGCCATGACAGGACTCAAGGAAACAGCATGGATCTGTGTCAAGGGAAGTTTGGATTGTATATCAAGGAAATGTTTTTCACCTAGAGGATGGTCAAGCACTGGAACAGGCTCCTCAGGGAAGTGGTCATACACCAATCCTGTCTGAGTTCAAGAAGTGTTAGGACAACACTTCCAGGCACGGGGTGGAATACTTGGAGTGTCCTGCACAGGGGAAGGAGTTGGACTCAATGATCATGATGGGTCTCTTTCGGCTCAGCGTATTCCAGGATTCTATGAAAATGAGAAATTCCTTCTGTAGGATGAGAACATTTTACATTGGAAATACAGGAAACTATTGGTAAAATATTCTTTCAAGGGACCACACAGCTTTTTATTAAACACAGCTTCTTTAACAGCATCCAGCCATTTTCATTATATGCCTTTTCATAATTCTGCTTTGCTGCTCTTTGGTTCCTTGCAGCAGTCCTTTCTCAGAGTGCTCACTATGCTGCAGCTGGGTGGATGTGATGTCCTTGTTTCTTGATGGATCCCCTCTCTTGTAGTAGAGGGGTGCTTCCCTCCAAAAGTGTTCCAGAAATACAGGGCTTCAGATTCAATTGCAGTGAGCTAAAAAGCATTTGACGTGATAGTTATCATTAAGCCTTTATTTGGTTGCGGTATGGAGGCTGAACTGTTGATCTCGCAGGGGTTTATACTGTGACTATCAGGACAGTAGCTAGAATAGGAAGACCCAGAAGCTGCCCTGGGATAGGAGGATGGGAGGGAGATTCAGGAAAATCAGCCTTCTAGCTGGCTGCATGTTAAACTGCAGCTTTCTGTGTGTAATTGAGGGCTTGGTCTGCAGCAGTCCTGAATACACTAAACCCAAATGAAAAACACTGAAATATGGCAGTGCTGGAGAAGCAGAACATTTCCCCTGGAGAATAAAACCAGACCACTTCTGGTGCTTATAACTCTGCCAAAGTTACCTGAAATTACTTGCAGCAAATTTCAGGTAATGCTTGCCTCCAGGACGAGGGCTAGAGAAATGCAAGTTGCTTTACACGTGGATGTTGTGGGAGTGGTATTTACTGAACCACTTGAGGTGGTGGGGAGGGAGATGAGTGCTTTTAAGCCTGGAGTTAGACCACGTTTAACCTGTGTTTTGGGGATCTCATTTGCGCCCCCCCCCCCGCCATCCCATGGCCTCAGGGGAACTCCGCAACCGTCAGCAAATCAATGGCTTCTGTCATCTTGGGTCTACCTAGCAGCCCTTGTTCCATGTGTAGGTTATGGCCCTGGCACTGAAGCTACCTGAAGGTAGCTTTGACTTTTCTTGTGGCATTTGTTAACTTTTCCCCTTTCCACAGCTGTATCTGTGCTGATCAGCTATGCAGCTGTTATTTGGGGTGCCCAGGGAGAATAATCTCCACTTTCCAGGAGCTGAGAGAGCTGCCTGTTCTGCCATGTTCAGGAACACCCTTTGCCAAAAGCCTGACAAAGTTCTGACTAGTTCTAACTAGTTTTTGTCATTCTGTGCAAAATGTACAGTGTATATTCTCTGTTTGAACAGTGAGTGCTTCACTCAAACCCTGCTTTGCTCTGCTGTGAAGCTGTTGGGACATGCTCAGGAAGTTACAAAGTTAAATATTGAGGCAGGATTTACATCTGTCTTCAGAAGCAAAGTGAGCTGCTGTGTTTCCACCAGAGCTGGTGTGAGCGTTTGAGGAAAGGCCAGTAAGAGCACTGTGTGTTGCTCATTGTCCATAGCTAGATCAACATGAGGATGAGGCACAAATCATCACAGATATCCATGAGCATCACGCGTATCACAGAGCATGCGTGACAACATGAGACATCACAGATATTCATGAGCCTCTTGTTACCTTGGATTAGGTGAGCCTGTAAATGTTGGCCTGAACTTCTGAGTTATTACAGTATAAGTGGTGTATTAAAGGAAATAACTCTTGTCTCTTCTTGGTAGCTATGGAGGAATGCTGAGCGCTTACCTGAGGATGAAATACCCAAATGTTGTGGCTGGAGCATTAGCTGCCAGTGCTCCTCTGCTGTCTGTGGCTGGGCTTGGAGACCCCACCCAGTTCTTCAGAGATGTCACAGCAGTAAGTAACATCTCTTTTCAGGAGCAGTATTTTCTTCCTTTAGGAATGCTATTTCTTTTTTCTTTTCCAGATGTTTAAATAGATACCTGTCTTCACAGCATCACTGCTAAGCAGGGAGTGCAATTAAATGGCAACCTGCAAGGAAAAGCAGTAGCTGCAGGATGGCTAAGCACTGCCTTAGCTGGGGCAGCTCAGGGTTCAAAGGTGCTGGTCTGAACAGCACAACTCCAGGCCAGTACCTTTAGTACCATGTACCACTAAGAATTGACTTTCCCATTTCTGGTGGCTTGACCGTATTGCAGCCTGAAATGTTTCCCTTGTGCCTGGCTGAACCAGTTTTGGATAATTTATTTTTCAAATCATCTCCCAAAATGCTGTATTGGTAGTGATGATTCACAGCATCTCCTTAGTCCAAGGTGATTGGATTTCAGTGAAGAACTTGGAAATCTTAATTTCATAACTGAAAATGTGCAAGGTGTCCCAGAATCACTTAAACTAAAATTTAAAATGTGGCTTTTGCAGTTTAAGACCATGAAAAGTTGATGTTAGAACTGGCTTACAAGGAAAGAAATGTACTACCTGATTGTACTGAAATCTTGTGATGTTGTCTGTTCTGCCTCTTTTTTGACGTGAATTTCTAAATCCGGGTGACACAGATGGCTTTGTATAAACTACCTTTGTTGTCCCTCAGGATGACTGTGCCTGGTGCAGAAGCCAATGAGCACACAGATCTGAGACCTTTCATGCTTTTCTGCCCAGAATTAGCGCTAGTCTATAATTCATTAAGCTGGCATCTCTCTTTGGGGAGTTTGCAGGCTTTTATATAAGTTACAACAAAGCAGTTACACAGAACTTGTTCACTGGTCAACTTAACCAGTGCTTTTCTGCACATACTCCAGTCAGTGCCTGGCTTACTATACCAGAGTGGTCTGACATTAGCATGTGAGATGTCTCAGGGGTGATTTTTACCTTGCTGCTTACTCTTAGGGTTACCTTCGGCCACCTTAGCATTCTTCTCCCCCATCCCTCTAGTCTGGAGGTGATTCATGTTTGTTTACATATTCTCGTCATTCTTGTGTTACTTTGCTGTTATTCTCCACTTCAAAGATCACACCCGTGTAGGTAACTTCTGGTCTCTTTGTTCTTATTTATATACAATAACAACTTGTTTCTGTGCAGAGACTTTCACAACAGATAGCTTTACTAGTAAGTATAAAGAAGAGACTATTATATGAAAATAAACACATTTGAAAGTCCTAAGTGCATAAAAGAATGATAGACATCTTGTCTTAGAGTTATACATTTTCAAATAAAAAATGTAATACCATTTTGTGTGGAAAAATTCACAGTGCCAGAGGTTTATGTCCAAAAAGGAGACAGAGGAGCCCTGTAATTTTATTTGAATAAAGGGAGAGGCCATGGGGCATTTCCCATGGAGTCTTTCAAATGTTTGGGGACACAGCCCCCTTTTTATTTTAATTTCCCAGACACATCACCCTCCTCCTTTCCCCATTGGCTGATGTTCTTGGAAGGTACAGACTTCCCAAATGACCTACTCTTATGTTCCACTCTGCTGTGCACCCCTCCATTGTTGGTTTTTGTTTGGGTTTTGTTTTTTGGTTTTTTTTTTTCCCTTTTATATAGCAAAACACTCTTCATAATTCTATTAAGCCTTTGTTCATTTTCTCTAAGTTCAGGAATTTAACATGACCTTGGCTGAGCAACGGCCCATGTCAATTACTAACATTTTCTAGAACTGACGGTTTCTTCTGTTGCTTCCCTGTCTATAAGTCCCTCATCCTATCTACAAGCAGATTCACAGTCTGTTTGTAAAGACACATTCATCTAATTCTTTTCAGTTTAGTCAGCTAACAGGCCCTGCAGTGGGAATTCTTCCATGGTTGAAGCTAACTTCCTCTCAGCATCCCTGTGTTGCTTCAGCTGTGAGTGTGCTATGAGTCATTACACACCCTCAAACTTAGGGCTTTAATGTTTCCACATAAAAAAAAAAAAACTTTTCAGCTAATTCTAAAATGTATTTTCTCTGCAACAGTAAGCCAAGCTCTGGGCTGACCTCTTAAGCAAGCACTATGTGGTTTCAAAGTACTCCCATCTTTAGTGGAGGTTGCTCTGATTTGCAATTTATGCATCTGAAATCTGAATTGTTCCTCTTGCTGAGAACGCCTATGAGAGCTGTTAATCCAAATGAAGGCACATGAAATGGCTGTAATTCTTCCTGCCTCTGCTAAGATGAACTGTCTGGTCTGTAAGGGTCTTGAGGTGAGCTTAAAAAGGTCCTTATGCCAGGCAGTGCTCAGCAGCAGCCCAGCAGTGCCTAGAGGAGAGCTCAGCCTTCACAGCAGCCAGACCAGACTTGCTTCTCTGTCCCAGGCCAAACTATCCCCACACTCCAGTTAGAGCTATTAGTAGGTGAAGATCCATAAACACATCCAGAAGGATATTTGGAACTCCTAAAGGGGGATGCCCCGGTAAACTGTGGAAAACCCCATAATTTCTTTAAACATAATTATCAGACAAAAGTAGAATTAGGAAGAAAAGAAAGGTCCCAAATCTATTTTTTAGTTGAGGGTGGGTCTTTATAAGAAAAAATGGCTAGCTAGTGATTTGTGGTTACTTACCTTGCTCTAGCAGGGTAAAGAGATCTCAAAAGAGCCCTAATAATTCTTGTTACAAAACATTGGTTGCCAGCAGATCTAAATCTGCTTTACAAATTGAGAGAGGAGAAAGAGCTTGAGTTCCTAGGGCCTTCAATCATAGAAACAACTTGATCCACCATAACCAGCTACAGTTCTTCAAGACCTAACTTAAAGTGCTTTTTCAGGTGCAATAATGGTTTTCTTAAGAAAAAGGACGTGGTTATTTGGCAGGCCACTAGCAGGCTTAAGAAGAAAAGCAGATCTTGGTCTTGTACTCCCAATGCATACCTGACTTCTCCCATGACTCCTTCTCACAGACAAAGTGCAGTTTCGAGGACTCTGCTCTGTGTTTAAAAACAACAAAACCCTTATGATACTTGCAGCCTGCCCCCCTCTCTGAGCATGCTTCATATTCTCTTGCTGCTTTGTGTTAATCCTGATGCTCCATGAAGGGCAGAGTGTTCTGTCTGACGTCTCATCTCAGCCAGACCTGGTGACATGGTTGCTGCTTGGCCTGAGCTGTGCAGAGTGTTGGCTTCTGCAGAGACATGCTAACACTCTCAAGAACAAGGCAGAAGCACTGGTGTCACTGCTCCTGGAAATGCAAATGAGGTGCTGACCAGCGGGCCAATAACCCCTGTCATCTTCTGGTCCTTCTGGCAGTTCTTTCCATTGCAGCCTCTTGAAGTATCTCTTGTGGGAAACCGTCATCTCATACCTTCTATGTCCCTTCAGGATTTTCAGAAGTCCAGCCTAGGCTGTGTCACAGCTGTCCGTAAAGCCTTCCAGCAAATCAAGGACCTGTGCCTGAGTGGAGGTAAGAAGGGAACCCTGCAGATGGCTCCCAAGGACAGCATTCCCAGCCACAAGGGAAAAAAGTTGATACAGCTTTACCTCATCTAGTTGTTCAGATAAATGAGTGCAGATGCCCACATGGCCTCTTTCTGCTTGCACAATTGATTTTTCTCTTTTATTAACAGTTTCAGTTAGCATTAAAACTGGTAACTAACACTGAAACATAAGTAGCTCTGTGGAGCTTTGCACAGTGTTAATGAAACCATTTTTTTTCTGCACCAAAATGCAAAACTACTTGCAGGTAAAAACCACTTGCGTAGTATTTTATGCAAGTAAAGCCACATGTTTCACCAGATACTTGTCCTCAATATCCACACCATGAAGAGCTGTTCTGGTGGGTATGACAGTTGTGTGGCTCAGCTCACTGGACAGATCTGAGAAATATGTGGAGGGCAGTCTAAGTCCTGAAGCAATCAGGAAGTCCCTTCCATCTCCAGTCTTGGACGGTTAGGACACACTGGTGAAGACCTCTGCAATGGCTCCTAAGTAGGCTGGACCAGATGCCATGGGCCAATGCAGCATCTCGTGGAAGCTGTGCATGGTGTTGGGACAGATGTGGTGGTGGCTTCTGGGTCTGTCTTGAGCCTTGGTCTGTGATGCTGCATGACAGGAGCTGTGTGCCTCCCAGCTGCTGGTGGTGCTGGAACTGTTAGAGGAGCCCAGGGATCAAAACACCATTTTAGCTTTGGGTCACAGCAGGAAGAGTGTTACTGTTAACTAGTCAAGCTCTTCCAACTCTGCCTGGGGCCACTCTTCCTGTAGCTGGGGGTGAGGTGGTCACATTTAAGGTTTAGGCCCTCAAGTGTCTATGTAGAGTCAGGTCCCAGGCCATGGGTTTCCAAGCAAAAACAGCCATGCTCTAGAGGTCAGCTGCAGGGCAGGATATGGATAGGAACTGTAACTCCAAAATGTGGAGGATGAAAATGAAGGGAGCAGATTTCCACAGCAGAAAAGCAAAGGTGCATGGATTACATCTTGAAGGAATGTTTTCAAAGATGAATTTCTTGACTCCAGCTGACCTCTGCATCCCACTGACATTTGAAGGAATGTCTTGGGAGTCCTTTGTGAGGACTGTTCTCATTTGGCTGTTCTTACTGCAGATGCACCCTCCTCCCAAGAAGCCTTTTTTTCTTTTTCTTTTCTTTTTTTTTTTGGGGTGGTGGTGGTGTTTGGGTTTTTTTTGAGTTGGGTTTTTTGTTTTCTTTTTTTAAATTTTTTCATTGTTGTTGGTTTTTTTTTTCCCCTGCCAGTTTTTCCAGGTTTTGAATCTCACTGGGTCTTACATGCTCTACCCTGCTCTCCTGCATGAGAGCTTGCCTGAGGAGCCTGCCTTACCAGACACAGCAGCCTTGCCAGGGAAGTGGCCTGCAGGCAGGAGCAGCCATCAGGCCACTGGTGAGGACAGGCTGTACCAAGCTGCTCTGCTCACTGTTTCAGCTGAGACCAGTTCTGTTCTGGCAGGTGCTGATTCCTCCAGGCTCCACATGGAGGTATTAGTGGCTCCATGAGGGGCAGAGCATGGGCTGTGGGCCACACGAGATTGTGACACTGTTCAGGGAGGCTGTGCCTGAATGTTCCATTCACATGTGTAAATTTAGATGTAATGTGTCCTTTCCACTAAAAACCTCCTCTTATGTTACGGCATCTTCTTACTCCGGAGTGAAACAAGATGCTGAAGCTTGGTGTTACTTTTCTCTGTTGAAGTTTGCGTCTTTTATTTTCCTTTCTTTTGCAGCCTATGATGAGATCAGCAGCAAAATGGCCACATGCAATAAGATCTCTAACAAGGAGGATGTTTACCAGCTGTTTGGGTTTGCTAGAAATGCGTTCACCATGATGGCCATGATGGATTATCCATACAAAACCGACTTCATGGGTGACCTCCCTGCCAATCCAGTGAAGGTGAGGACATTGGTGTGAGTGGGTGACTGGAGCTTAGGACAATGTCAGGCAGACACCACTGGTGGTGGTCACAGGGCAATAGTAGTGGTATGTATTGCAGCCCTTCCAGGCTTCCCTGCTTTTGAAAGGTACCAGCTTTGATCCCAGATCACCAGAGGCTGTTGCAATTCTTGGTGTCTTCTGGTGTGGTGTCGAGCCCATGGGACTTCATTTGCCTCTGGCTGTGTGACATTTAGGGTTCTAGTCCTACCTGGAGCGCACTGTGCAATCAGTCACGCAGGCTCTGCTGCATTGGAACTCTAGATATGCTGCCTCTGGCTCCACTGGGCACCCAGTTTCCTTCTAGGGTCTGTGTAATGACCTCTAAAATGGAAATAATTATTCTGCCCATTACCCCCACTTCCTGAAAAGGGCATTAAAATATTCTGATTGTAGGAGGAACTGTTGTGTATCACTGTGGCCCCTCCACAGCTCCCTAACTTGGTGAAGGAACTATCTGCTCTTAGTTATGTCTCCTTGCTTCTATGTATTTTGTTGCTATAGGGGAGGAAGCTAAAAACTTCAAGACCTGTAACATTAGGCCTTCGGAAAGCCACTGAACCATAAAATATGTAAATGATAATTTTAATGACTCTTCCAGCTAAGCCCTTCCACAAAGCAACTGGTAACTGTTCTGTCTGCCATTTGCCTGTAATGTGTCTTACCCAGGTTGGCTGTGACCAAATTACTGCTCACGAAGACCCAATTGAAGGCTTGGCTGCTCTTGTTGGTGAGTTGATACTATCAGTTTGATCTTTTATGTTCTAGAAACGCCATCAGTAGACACGTCACGTTGCTGTGTCGGGGAGCTGGTATGACGCTGATCTCCCTCTGGGACATTTTTCCCCTTGTTGATTTTGTTGAGACATCTCACAGTGGCCCATAGCTTCATTCTCTCACCCTTTCCAACTTACTCTAGTCATGTTTCTCAGGCATTGCAACCACATAGGCTGGTGTCTGTTTATGAGATGTGGACTTCTAAAATAGTTCTTTTCTAGAAGTTTACCCATATTCTGGCTCCAGCAGTCACAGGCTCAGTGCACATTCACTGAAGGAAGTTTTATGGTCTTGCTGAGGACAAGTCCTGTGGTCTTAATCCAGGGGAAAGGCAATCTTAAATACATTATGTATACACACATACATTTATCTCTGTAAGCAGTTTGTCAGCCAGCAGTGTTTGTAAGGAAATTATTAATAGAATTTGAAGAACTCTTGAAGAGTTCTCATAAAATCTGTCAAGTTGCTTATTAAAAATGAGTTCTGCCTTGGTGTGAAAAACAGGTTCTGAATGATGTAAAATAAAAATTAAGGAATTCTTACAAGTTTAATGTAATATAGTACAACTGGGAGCTATTTCTTTTTTTTTTTTCCCAAATGATGTATGTGCCCCAAGTCAGAAATGTACCAATCCTGAATCGCTGCTAAAGATGTTTGGCTGGCAGCTAGAAGCGTTGTTAAAACACTAATGTCTTGGCACACACTGTCAGATCCACTGGATGTATTCACATGCTACTTCTTTTGTGAGGAGTGGAAGTCTTATTTCTTTGAGATGAATAAGCCAAAGATGGATTTCCTCCTCACAGTTGGAGGGGAGGACCTCATGCTTCTCCCTGTCTCCCCAGATGCATTCACTTGGTGGAATTTAATCATACAAGAGGAATGATCCACCAGAACTTTAGGCAAAGGACTGGCTTTTCTCTGTACTTGCTCCTCTGTGTCATACAGGAAAACACTGTTTTTCTACATGTGCTGCATCAGCCCACCTCCTGCCAGGAAGAGCATAGTGCCATGGGCTGTTATGCTGAAGTGGCAACAGGTGAATGGGGACAGTGTTGTCCACTGATTGCTTCCAGGGCAACAATACTCCGTCTCCTTAATCTGAATCCATTCCTCCACCTGCAGAGAACCAGACTAGCCCTTACCCATCATATCATGTCTCAAGTGGTATTGCTGTTTGCTTGGTTCATGGTATATGAAACTAGTGTCCCAACATCTGTTCGAACATTGTACAGCTCAGGGTGTCAGATTTTTGATCCATATGTAGCAATCAGAGCCTCAAAAGAAACCAAATAAAATACCAGAATGGCATGGCTTAGGAGGAGTTTTCTTCTTGGGAAATCAGAGGAGTAAGCTGAGCCAGATGCGACAGAGACCTGCTGAACCTGGCATAGCTGAAGCCCTGCCTGCTGTCCAGGCTTTTAACCCATTACAAAGGAAATTGTCAAAACAGGACAATATTGCACTGAACTGGGTGCAATAGCCAAGTTTGTGTCATCTGGAGGAATTTGTCAGCCCCATGTAAAAGTTTTGCCATAAAGCTGGATTGTAACCTTGTGCAGTTCCAGGCTCTGTGAGTTCTGTCCCATCCTTGCACACTCACTCAGCCCTTGGCTTAGTTTTGGCCGTGAAGTTCATGTGGGAGGTGGTGGGTGAGACAGCAGAGTTATTGACTGGTTTTGTGCTGTGTTCCAACCTGGCAGGGGTGTTCTACAACTCCTCTGGCTTGGTGCAGTGTTATGACATATATCAGCTGTACCAGTCCTGTGCTGACCCCACAGGCTGCGGCATCGGCTCAGATGCAGAGGCCTGGGACTACCAGGTAAGGGGTTGGAGCCCCCAACAGGTTTCAGCTGCTGTCCTGGCTATGCCCCTGCCCCGTGACAGCTCTTGTGCTTCTCTTAGGTTTGCACAGAGATCAACTTAACATTTAACAGTAACAATGTGACAGACATGTTCCCTGAGATGCCCTTCACAGAGGCTATGCGTGAGCAGTACTGTTGGAACAAGTGGCGTGTGAAGCCGCGAGCACGCTGGCTGCAGACAAACTTCTGGGGAGAAGGTGAGTTGTGCTGATTGCTTGTCCCTTTGTGTTACCCTGTAGCTGTCTCCTTGTTTCCCTCTGTCCAGCTGAGCCCCATGAGGACAGGCACAGCACATTAATGAGTCCTGGCAGAAAATCACAGCCTGGTGCTGACTTGAGCCAAACAAACTTTTTCCTATCTCTTTGGGACAGAAGAGGAAAACATAAAAACCACCAATAATTTGTTCAATTCTTTGGTGTTTTCTGTTCTTGGCCGTGTTTGCTGCAGTAGCCAAACACATTTGGATAACTGGGCAGGAAAGAGACCTCTCAGTTATGAACTCTCTCAATTTCAGACCTGAAAAGTGCAAGCAACATCATTTTTTCAAATGGAGACTTGGACCCATGGGCCGGAGGTGGGGTAAGCATGTGCACTCCTGTACCCTGAGCACAGAGCAGCCTTTGCAGGTGGCATACTGCCCTCCCTCCCTTTCAGAGCAGCACTGGCGATTCAGTTTTAACCTGAGTTTTTGTAAGCAGCTGTTTCATGGTGAACCGCTGAGGAATCTCGGGACACTAATGACACACTGAGTAGTGTCCATCAGCCAGCAATACTGAAGGAACAAACGTGGCTTCACTAGTGCAGATACAGCAGGACCTTCCTTACCCCACACCTAGGGTCTGAACCACAACCTGGAGTGTTTCTGTGTTCCAACGTGGTCTCAGTGCTGTTGGCCATGTGCTCCTGGTTCTCTCCAGTCCCAGCACACTTGGTAAGACCAGGTGGGTGCTATGAGCAGAGGCTCAAACCAGGACATGTTTTGGCTTAGATTTAATAAAACTTCAGAGTGCCATCAGTGTCCAGTCTAAAATTTAAAAACAAAAATAACCCAGGACTGGATTTTGAGTTAGTTGAGCTCCTGATTAAATACAGAAAGCTCAGGGTTGTAGACTGGCTTGGAATCCCAGGAGGAACACGCTGCTTAGGGTGTATGGGCCCAAAGGAGACCTAACTTCCAACTGCCTGTGCTGGAATCAGCTGAAAGTTCCCACTTTGTGGAAAGCATTCCCTTCATTTGGGACAGGTGATCTGGTTCATTCAGACTGTTAGCTGCGGATACCAGCCATACTAAGGATGTCTTCCCATGCCTTCCCTCAATCTTGTCCACATCATGTTCCAGTTTTAAGAACTCATGTCCAGTTCTTCCCAGTAACTTGGTGAGAATTGGTCTTTGCTCCTTCTCCTGCCAGATAAACAGCAGCCTCAGCCCTTCACTGATTGCACTTACCATTAAAGGAGGTGCCCATCACCTTGATCTCCGGTAAGTACCAAACTCTCCTTTGGCTAGCAACATCCTGATGCCCTGGGTATTTGATCTCAGCAAGCCACAGACCGAACAACCAGGTGCTATTTTAGAATCCCAGCATCACAGAGTTGTTGGGGTTGGAAAAGACCTCTAAGATCATTAAGTCCAACCCTCAACCCACCCACACCACCATGTTCACCACTAAACCATGTCCTCAAGTGCTACATCCACAAGTTTTCTGAATGCTTCCAGGGATGGTGAATTCAACACTTCCCTGGGCAGTCTGTTCCAACCCCTTCCATGAAAGGATTTTCCCTATTATCCAGTCTAAAGATCTCCTGGTTCAACTTGAGGCTGTTTCCTCTTGTCCTGTCCCTTATTATGTGGGAGCAGAGCTTGACCCCCCACCTGGCTACAATCTCCTGTCAGGGAGTTGTAGAGAGCAAGATGGTGCCCCCCTGAGCCTCCTTTTCTCCAGGCTGAGCCCCCTCAGCCACTCCTGGTGCTCCAGACCTTCTCCCAGCTCCCTTCCCTTCCCTGGACATGCTCCAGCCCTTCAATGTCTTAATTGTCAAGAAGGACCTAAAATTGACCTCAGGATTTGAAGTGTGGCCTCACCAGTGCCCAGTACAGGGCAAGTACCTAAAGAGGATGGGTTCCAGGCTGCTGCAGCCCAGTGTGGAAGAGTGATCTTCTTCCCCAGAATAAGGCTTTTTCAGCCTCCAGGGATGCTGAGCTGCGCACAACTTGGCACTCAGCTCACCTACTGTCATTAGATCATATTCTTGCACAGGGGTTGGCACAAGTGGGAGGCAGCCTGCAGCATTCAGTCACATGAAGTAGTCCAGTGCCTCCTGGCATTAGCCATCTGCCTTTGGGCCTGGAGCAGAGGGGGCAGCAGCCAGCAAAGGCAAACCTGGGGCTGCTGCCCAACTGTACTGGAGATTGGACACTGCAACTTGGTTTCCAGGGTATAAATGTGAAGCACAAACCAGTCAGTCTCTGTCCTTAACATCACAGACTTTGCCTGCACAGGAGCAAAAATCCACTGTCCAGTAACTGATACTGCTCTGCTTTCCCTAGGGGACACAACCCAGCTGACCCCGCATCCGTCATGGAGGTGCGCAAGCTTGAAGCTGGGATCATCAACAGCTGGGTGAAATCTGCAGGCATGGAGCAGGGCACAGGAGCTGCAGCAGGCCGCCAGCCCTGAGCCCTTCCATCCCCACAGCCCCTGGATGCAGCTACTAAGGACACAGCAGCCTGCTGTGCTGGTTCTAGGCTGGCTGGGACATTATTCTCTCCTCTGCCGTGATTGTGGGAGCTCCCTTTTCCAAACTGTCCCATCTACACCTCATTGAGCAACAAAAGAAACGTAAAAAGCCAAATCACTGATAGAAGCCAAAACCACATTTTCTGGGCTCCATGCTTGCCTGCTCAGAATGAGCTGTTACAAAGGCAGGAATACAAAAAGCCTCCCTGGAAGGTCCAAGATCCATCACAGCCCTGAACAGAATGGTTGCATGACGCACCTTAAAGTTGAAACTAAATTATGTTTAGAGAAAAAGGAAATACTACCGGGCTAGTGGAAAAGCAAAGGTATGACCATGACACAGGGTCATCGTGAGTTCCACTACTGACCAGTTATCTAAACCAGACCATCAGTCTTTGCCTGGGCTCTGGGATGGGGGTGTTTTAGTTTTAACTTGTCCCAGTTGCTTGTCCAGTTGCTGAGATGAAGATTTAGACAAAGGAATCCTGGTGTGCACTGCTGTCACTCAAGGGCTGTGTATTAGTGACCAGTAGAGCACACTTCCACTGAGACATCTTCAGAGCTTTTGAAAATCAATTACTAGTATATTAAAGTGTGTGATACATATTAAAGGGTGTGATATAATTTCATGGTTTGGTAGTATAACCAAATAAGATAAAAAAGGTTCCTTCTCACCTTCCCAGGTGGATCTTTGCATATGAACAGGTGCTACTACTGGGTTTGTGCTTTGGAGAGAAAGGAGGCCTGGGTGTCTGCTGATCTTCCAGAAGGATGAGTGTTTTAATCCCCTTCTACTGGACTATACTGAGCTCTCATATTTCTCTTACAGATAGGTATTACTCCAAAGGAATACACATAGTTTGATTGATATAAAAGGCTTTCAGATACTATGGCAAAGAGAGAAAATACATGGACATCCAGGACAGATAAGCAGCACTATAAAAGAAATCATGGTAGAAGTCTGAAGCCAGTGCCACCACCATCCATAATATTTTGAATCCTTCAGCAAGCAAGCATGGGAGGTAAAGAGAAAAACTTTGTTGTGTGGTGCTGTCTGAGCTGAAGGGAAGAACTCCAAAGCACCACTCTTGAGCATCATGGGGATGCTGCTCCTGGTTGAACTTCAGGGCCGCACAAGGAAAATGGCATGTAAGCAGACCCAGACCAGACCATGGGTGCAGGCCCTGTGCTTAAGGCCTCCACCAGTGAGGTCGTTGAAGAAAGGCTTATTTGTTCTATCATCATTTACTGACATAATGAGTGCAGCCAAGGTGGGAACAGTTTACAGGAACTCTGGGTTGGGCTCCAGCGGACACAGAGGCTTCCAGCTTTGGGTAGCAATCTCCAGCACTATTTCAAAGACCAAAAAACCCCAAGTCTTTCTGCCCAAATCCAAAGTCAGAAAAATCTTAACCCCTTCCTCTTGAAGCAAAAAGCTTCATGGAGCTGCCCCTTCATGTCAGTTTTATTGATCCTGTTAAATATACTGAGTGTGGCACTAGCAATCAGGAACTGAATTCCCTTGCAGGGCTATTTTTAAGAGAGCACAGCTGAGGCAACTCCTGAAGTGCAGAAAAAAATTCACAAAACTAAATGTGTTATTGCAAAAACCCTTCCTGTATTCATCTGTCATTACTGCCAGCATCATGCTGGCATAGAACAGGAAACAAGGTGTATTCTTTGGAGGAGTAAACAGCATTCCTGTGCTTGGCATGGAATGCTAAAAATCTTGTTACATGAAAGTCCTGCAAAACACAAGAGTCCAGTCAGCCAACACCAGGAACCTTGCAAAACTGCCAGTTTCTAAGACCTGTAGTGAGAATTCAGTTTTCAAGAGTTCAGGGATTAGATGGTGACTGCCCCATCCCTCTGCTTAATTTTCTTTGAGCAAACAGGTCAGTATTTCCTGAACTGTGGCTCAAAGCCCCAACTGTGAGACTCCTAAGTCCACAGTCCTGAAGTTCTCTGTGGCTCTGCCCAAGCCTGGTTGTTTCTCAGTGAAAGCCCAAGGCTTTCCATTGTGAAAGACAGAATCCCTGGCTCAGTGGTGGCTTTCCCACAACACTTAAGCCAGGAGTGTCCCAGCATGCAGAAACATCGAAGTGGGTTATGGACCCAGCAGTTCAAGCTTTGAAACAAGGAACTACAAGGAAACTGGGGGAGCACACCATGGAACAGAAATAGGCTGTGGAGCTCAGAGTTTGTTAAGGAAGTAAAAATAAATAAGCAAGTAAAGTAACTTCTGCAGAAGAATAGATGGGCTTTGTTGAGATTATTTAGTTTGTGATATTTCACATATGATATAGGGGTCCAAAACAAGCATTTGTTATCAGAGGGAGTGAGAGCTAACAATCTGAACCTCAGGTTGAAAGGCTGAGGACAAAATGTAAGGCCACATTGTGAGGAGACTGCATGTCCAAGAAGAACTAGATAGAAACCAGTTGGACCAAGAAGCTCAGCTAAAAGACAAGACATGTTTGGGAAAGTGACAGTTTATTCTTCTCTCTATCAACTCATTAGGAAATGAATTATTACTCTCAAGCCAATCATAAGGCAAAAAAAAGTATCACACAGACTCCCATAATCGCATTTGTAGAATCAATTAACATTAAGACTTGTGTACTTTCAAAACCAGAAGACTTCTGGTAAACATTTATATGTATTCCATTTTCTAAGAAATCTCTCTTGCCTCAGTCAGGCAGCTCTCTGGGTGTAACATTGAACCCTGAAGTTTTACAATCCACAGCACAGTCATAATTAAAGGTTCAAAATTTGCTTTGTTCAAAGGCACAAGGCCAAAGCAACACATGTCAGCAGGACCTGGGTACTGTCACTGAATTTATATTTTTCATTTTCTTGTTTAGTCTCCAATTTTAAGCCTTTAGCTTTTAGCCAAAGCTCAGCTCCTCAGCAGCACAAACCTGCTTCATGAACAAAAAAGCTGAAGGTGTTTCCTTCAACATTTCCCCTGCACTATCCTCATTTGTTGTTGTGCCAAAGGAAACAGAAGCCTTGGCAGCAAATCAGTTGTGCAGCCAAAGGCCACAGTGACTGGATTCCACTGCACTTGTAAGTGAGAAGCTCGTTCTCAGAGTTACTGCTGGCATGTGAACGGGAGGAACATTAACATTCTGCACTGACTAGTCGTGTCCTGTCAATCCCAGGACAGGGTCCCTCTGATGAACAAGAAATGTGCATTTAAATAATTTGTAAAATTTGTCCATTTCCATTAGTACATGGAACGATAAATATTATATAAAAGACTTAAATAGTGGTCCCAAGAGTAACTTGTAACTCCAGCAAACAGAATGGACCGGCATAAAACAAATAGAGGCATCTTACTTTACAAATCTAAGGTTACAATAACTGTAAAATACCTCCCTTGGCCACTGGAAAATGAACCATTAGAGTCAAACTCAGTCAGCTCCATCAATGGCCAGGGACCCCTGGATTTTGTGGGGACTGCAGCTCCTGGCCCTTCCCATGACATCCAGTGTCATGGGGGAAAGAGACTTTCAGTGAGACCAACTTCTTCTGGAAATATGAACAATCACACTTCTGAGATCTTATCTGTAAATACAGGACTGTTCAAGTCCAAATTCAAAAGGAAAAGCATTCTAGAAAGCTAATTTCCAAATTTATGGCTTAAAATCTGTTAAGTGTGCACATATAAAAATGAAAGATCTCAGGGCTCCTGTAAGATTCTTAAAGAACCTGGGTCTACTTTATCTTCAAGTAACTGAAATTAATTTCTCCAATTCTACTGGGGCCTAGAACTGCTGTAATATCTTTAGACTGTCTGCTTTTAACATTACTGCTGAAAATACCCAATGTACTCCTAAGGAAAAAAAAAACTGAAAACTTCTCCATGGTCAAGAAATTATGAATAACAAGAACTTTGCTGTACAGTTGTAAGCTTGTTTTGAGTCAACAAACACCCATGATGTGATATCTGATCAGGAAGGGACGGAAGGAGGCTGATACCTAATATGCTCACAGGCTTTCCCAGTGCCCAACCTCAGAAAGCAGCTTTCCGTCAGAATACCTGAGTCTAACTGATGCAAATAAGACATAAAATGCACATGTAGTTTTACTTTCATTTCACATTATCTCCTGCATTCCTGCAGGGAAGTTAAAAAAACTGCAATACCTCTACAAAATTATATACCACTTTGAGCCAAACCAGCAGCAAATTCTCTTTCACCATTCATCTCAGCCACAGCTTGAATAGATTCTTCAAAGTGCTCTACAAAACTAAGACACTATACAACAGATGCTCTGCTGCCTCTTCCTTCTAAGGTGATGCAGCATAGCTTGGGAGTTTGGAATGAGATCAGAGTACCAGCAGCAATACTGACAGCCTCTCCCTGGGACAGCACTACAGCTCTTGTTTATTCCATTTTCCACCTGAACCACTGTCACAGTCTGACACAGGAATGGATCTGTAATCCAGTATTTCAGTGAATCCAGAATAAACCAGAAAACTGTAGGCTTATTCCTGCTCTCCAGGAACAATGCTGTGCCCTAAGCCAACTCACTGCATTTCCTGTATTTAATGTGCATTTAGTAACACTGACATAAGGGAGTTCTGGGTCACCAGAGCCCCAGGAATGTCATGGTCCACACTACAATTACCTTCTGAACCTCATCATCAGTACCAGGGAAACCAGCTTCATATAGCACAGCTTTGCCCATCCCAGAACCAGGGATTAGATTTAAGACTGACATTTCTTCAAACTGAGATGCTTTTCCCAAGCTTCTGTTTGTTGTTTGAAGTCAAAAAAGGTGCATTATAGCATCTCTTCTCAAACCCTGAAAAGTAAAGTGACTTGAAGATAAAAATGCCACCACTGGAAGATCCACTGATGCAGAGTCTATGCTGGCACCCAGATAGGGAGTGGATGAGCCTCCGTGTTAAAGATGTATTTGTCAAGGTTGATTAAGTCTATGTCATCTGAAAACAGCAGAAACATGTATTTGAGTGTTTCCCCAAGGAAGAAGCTCTCCATTTTATCCCGTGGTTCTGGATTACTCGGATTCTGAACGTTGTTAATGGAAGTATAACCACCTGTCGGAACCTATGGGGAAGAAAAAAAAAGTATCTTTAACTAATCTAAAATAATTTTTTACTTCCTAACATCCAGATGCACTTGGAGAAGTGCTAAGAAACAGATCATCGTGTTTTCATGTTTTTCATTTCATACTTAGTTTTCATTTACATATAAAGCTTCAGTGATGAAAAAAATATCTCATTGCATTTTAAAAGAAACCACAATGATAAATGAAGCAAAATATCCATTTGTGCTTAGGGTAGAGAGGTATCACAAAGAACATCCCTTTGAAGTTTCTGGACAAATATACAAAAAGGAACCAGTGATTTCTAAATTAGAGCTGGCCTGAGACTTGTATCCATTTCTCTTAAGAAGAAACCACTGATATTTGGTGCAACACTTTCATGGCATATCAGTGACATCTCCACGAGCACTGTAGTCAGAATGAACAGAAGAACCTTTTATTAAACCATTAATGCCATTTTGTGCCTTTTTTTTCCCTTTGGCAACTTTAATTGAAGTGTTCTTTCAATCCAGCCATGTCCTTCTCAGCTTCCAAAGTCTAAAAACTAGAGATACTAACACTGCAGGAATACAGCTAGAGAGCTGAGCTGGGAGCACTGTTCAGCTCATGACAGAAGTGGATATGTTAGCATTGGTAGGCCACAAGCCTTGGCAACAGAAAACAGAAGTTTGAGAAAAGAATGCAGAAGACAGAGATGTGCTTGGTACGATACGTGCTTAGCAAGCAGAACTTAAGACAGAAAGTACCTGTATTAGTTAGTACGAGGCATGACTTAAGCAATATTACTTGGCAATGTTACTTGTTATAAAATGAAAAGGTATATAAGCTCAACTAGGCATATCAATAAACGGCTTCATGTGTGCAACCCATGAAGTCCACGTTTCTTTTATCAATCGTCGTCATAACACTTTGGTAGTCTTGCCTACAGCTTCTGCATTTCACTTTTTCATCAATGTAATACAAGTTCTTTCGCTATATGGACTAAGCAGGGTATCTCCATCTGTAAGAAAGTACATAGAGATTTCTCTGTATATACTTTAAAATTGCCCCCCAGTTATCTGATGAATCTTGAAACACAGTATGTTTTCAGAGTTGGTGTTAGAAAGCAAGTGAGCAAATACAGTCCTGACAGAAGGTCATTATAATCTGGCCTTACCCGGGTGTACCTGTTGAAATTCTGCAAGATTTCCCAGCCCCAGTCTTGGTATTTCTTATCACCAGTGAATCTGTACATATAAAAAAGGCTTTCCACAGTTTCTGGTCGCAGTAAGTTGTGCCTGTCTGCAGGCTGCAAGAGGAAAAATGGCAAGAGTATTTCAGACAGGGAATTTCCTCAAGGATACACACAGGGAGAAAATAATTATTCACATCTCCATCTGCTCCTAAGAGTTTGCTGTGCATAAGTCAGCTTCTAAATATACTGCTGGGGTAACTAAAACCAAAGCCTAGGGTACAGCTAGAAGGCAAGGCAGCAAAAGAATTAACTGCTCCACAACAAACCCCATCCCTCACAACTGGCTGGGAGTTCAACAGTAGAAGAGAGCTATGGAGAAATCATGGAACTGGAGTTCAGGCCAGCTATCTGCTCACCTTGATTTCCACATCCTTGTGGCCCTTCTGCGCATGGAGGTTGAAGTGTACGATCTCTGGGCTCAGGCCTGTCTCTACTTGAGCATACATCTGGTAGCAGGTTTCTATAAGAGCTTCAGCCAATTTCATATGATCAGCAGCCAGTCCATTGTGAGCTCCCAATGCTAAAGTACCCGGCAAGAAGCAAACCAAGTGATCCTGCAAGGCAAGACAACTCTTACTGAGAAGTTACACATCAAATCACAAGGGGAGGTAGGGGTGTCCATGAGCGTACCTTTGTCTTTTTAATTTTTTTTATTGTCTCTCTTTTTCAAAACACATTTTTGGTACCAACAACTTGAGGGTAACTTTTTAACAATCTGATGTAATATAATATGAGGCAGGCAGCATTATTACAGAAATCGTTAATATCAAAAATGTACAAGCGTGTGTTTTTATTACAAGTTTCTGAAAAAAAGGTCTCAGGTCATGTTGAGGGGAAGGAGAGTGTCTTGGTTTACCAGATGCATAAATTTCATATGAGTTCATGCAGGGTGACAACAGAACTACCTAAAGGCTTGGTTGTCCTCATTCTGGGGCTAATCTACCACTGATGTAAGAAAGTAAGCACTTCAGATTAATCTCACATATGGAATCTTAAATGATTCTCAACACTCAGAATCAAAGCTCAGGTCTCATCACCCAAAAACGTAGTAAAACCACTCTGATGCCCCTGTGTGGACCTTTAAAAGCTTTGTCAAGTCCTTCAGAAAGTTGAGGGTTGTAAAGGTCAGCACAGACATAGAAGCCGAACATCCTCCACTTTTCCAGCTGGCCAGGGTAAGAGATCTGTCCAGCCTTTCACTCAGTAATAATGGATTAAAACCACAATCCTGACTCTCTGAAATAAAAGAAAGTGCTCTGACATGTACAGACACCTAAGCAAAATCTGTCTCTGTCCTATCTTGGGATGGGGCAGCCCCCTCTACCCAAAACCCAGACTCTGGTCTTACTCACAGCAGGTTATTTGGAGCACTTTTGGGAAATTCAGATGCACATGGTGAAAACTAGAATTGAGTGTCTTAAAAATACTACATCAGGAAAGGCTATACATACATTAATAATACATCACTTGTCTTTCAGACAAGTCACGCACATACAATACCTGCCCTGCATGAGATTTTTAACTGAAAGATCTTAAAATGCACAAATTAGGAGCAGAGGGTTAAGATCAATCAATTTTCCCTACAGCAAGCAGCATACTGTTTTACTCAATAATCTTTCAGGTGGGAAAATGAAGATTCATAAATGGACAGAATCTTCCAAAATTATTAATTTCTTTTTAACCCCATAATACAGTATTAGATTACATGCTTCTTTTGAAGGCAAATCTGAAAACATGGGTATGCAAGTGTCTGCATATGCTTTTGAATTATGGAAAATGAATAATACATAAAATAGGTATTATCTCAACAATTTCAAAGACTGTAATTTTATGACCAAAACAGAAAAAAAGGAAAAAAAAGAAAATTTAATTCCAGCATCAAAATCTTCAGTCTTGAAGGAAGAAAATGGGTTTACTAGAGTAACTCATAGAGAAAAAAAGGCCCCCAGTTTGCACACGTGGTTAGTATCTACAAGGGTGTTACTCATTATTGCCATCACACTGGACAGATGTGTACATATATATCACCCTGGGTTTCAGATTTTTTTGGTTTGGGTGGTGGGTTTTTTTGCTTTTGTTTTGCTTTTTGAGAGGGAAAAGCTTTGCATTTGCCTCTGCATTGGGTTTTATTTAAATTTTGTAATGGTTTTACTGTTTTCTTTTGCAGTTGTATTTCTTACCATCTTGGCACTGAAATGGCCATGAGCAAGCTCTCCTACAAAAGTAAGCTTTTTGGGTTCTGATCTCTGAAGAAGATGCTTTTTCACTCCTTCTATGGCTCTCATATAGTCTTCCAACAGCCTGTGAAAAAAATCATTCCCATTTGGCTCACATGCACACAGAACATATTTGGTCATAGCTGATGTTCAGCACAATCTTTTAGGCGACTGTTACTTCACTCTAAAGTGTCATATTTAACTAAACGTGAAAACTTCAAAAACCCCTCAGTAACCATCTGTTGATTGGTTGTCACTATGATGTAGCAATAGTGGGTTTACTTGCAAAGTAAATAACAATATTTTAGTACTTATTCAAATATTAAAGAAAACACCTACGACTGTTTCTAGGCAATAACCAGATTTTATTTCAAAAATCCTTGGAAGCAGTTATTGAAATCACAGAAAACCTAGGCTGGGAAGGATCTCTTGGAGGTTTCTACTTCAACCCTCTGCTCTGAGGCAGATTCAATTACATCGGGTTGTCTGAGTGGTTATCCAAGCAATTTTTAGTACCTCCACCCCGTCCAAAGATTCAAAGAGTTTGAGCAATCTTTTCCAATTGACCTTTCTCATTGTGAAACACTGTTTCACAGTATTTAATTTCCTATTTCCTCATTTTCAGGTACTTTCAATATAGAAAACCAACTTTTGATTGAGGGTCATAAAATTGTGGTCCCAAGGCACTGGTTCTCCATTTACAGTAAGGTAAGCCTTGGAAAGAGCAGTGATGACAGCTTTTTTTGCAGAAAGGCATCTGCTCTAACACACAGAAATGCCTCCAAGAGGCACATTTTTGCTCTGTCTGCATTAAACTCCTTGAAATTAACAAGGTCTAACACAAATAGCTTATATGCAGATTTGTCTTGAAGGAAAGCTTCTTTTCCAACATCTTTAACTCCTCCTCTCCTTGCAAATACTCTTCCACTAATGCAGTACAGATAAAAAAAAACATACGAGACTTGAAGAGGGACTTTTCACAAGGACATGAAGTGATAGAGCAAGGGTCTTTAAACTGAAACTAAGTAGATTGATACTGGATATTAGGAAGAAATTCTTTGCTGTGAGGGTAAGGAGGCCTTGGCACAGGTTGCCCAGAGAAACTATGGCTGCCTGGAAGTGTCTCAGGCCAGGCTGGATGGGGCTTGGAGCAACTTGGTATAGTGGAAGGTGTCCCTGCCCATGGCAGGGGTGAGACAGGATGGGCTTTAACATCCCTTCCAACCCCAGCTAGTCTGGGATTCTGGAATTAAAGAGAAGATAACACCAACATCAAACTTCTGTTGTCTCATTTTACTAACAAGCCCAGAGCAAACACAGACATTGCTGTTGAAAGGAAATGCCCACAGTGTTTCAGAAGTGTCTAATTATGCTCAATATCTATTGAAAAGACTTAATTCTCATCTCTTGTCTGTGACACTCCTTACATTTGATGACCTGAGGAAGAAAAGGTTTTTGTGGAGAGGGAGTTTTAAGACTAAGGCTAACTCTCCTTATGTTCTTCCATCAAGTTACCACAGGTCTCTCTTTCTGCTTAGCTTGCTTTTAAAAACAGTAATAAGTTCAGCTGATTCTTGGGCACATGCATTATTTTTCTTTAAGCAGCCAGCTAGAACAAAGTTTTACATCTCACCTAATTATCACACCAAAATGAGAACTGTAGAGAACTTACTCGTTTTCTTTCTTTCCACCCTGAATCCACTGCTTGAGAAGATACTCATAGTAGCTGTCAGCTCTGGCTCCCAGAGTGTAGACTCCCAGGTGGGTGAATTGCCCGCTGTTGGTATTTATGAACATAGGCACGAGGCCATCGTTTTTCCCTGAGAGGGTGTGAACATGCTTCATCACCTCATCTACAGCTTTCTTCACAAGAAAGAAAATGGTAAAAATAAATTGTAAGTATAAAAGAGGTACGGAACTGTGTCTAGTCACTATAGTCCAGCAACAAATCTGTAACTTTGCTTCCCCAAATAAGCATCAGGGACATCAAGTTCAGCAAGAGCAATATATTAAATTCAAGATTTCTGACTTTTGGACTCTCAAAGTATGATGTTCTGGGTATGTTCAAGTACTCCGAAGCCATTACAACTGTTTCCTTTCCTTGAAGGCAAGCCCACTCAAAAGGCAGTACTATAGCACTCAGATTTACTCAGACTTGCAAAGTAGAAATCCAGCAAAAATAACAACTGCATGAATCTATTTAGCAATAGCTAAGGTTCTTTAAATTACTGCATTCTTCAACACTGAGCTGTGGATACAGTTCAAAATAATAACATCAGCAAACAAGAAGAAAAGTTATTAGAAAAAAGAAAAAAAGAAAATATTATTTTCTCTGAAATTCTTTCTATTTCAACTAACTTCTCCCTATATGGTGACCTGCTCTCAGATTCTTATCTAGTGAGTGACATTTTAGTTCCTTGGATGGTAACATTTCAGTTTTGTTCTCTGCATATAGAAAATGGTATCAAGAAACCACACTCAGGGGTTTTTTTTAGTGTTTTTTGTTTGGTTGGTTGGTTGGTTTGTTTTTTGTTTTTTTTTTTACTTAAAAGCTGTTTCTGAGGAAGACAAGTTACTCACCTCCACTAATACTTTTGGTATTCAATAAAATAATGGAATATTTTGTTTCTTTTTCTTCCCTTGTCTAGAGTTTCACAACTTATTTATCGTAACTTGTAGGCTCCTGAGATTGTGAGTACTGATGGAGAGTTCAGTGGTAGAGCTCCAGAGAAATGGAAAGAGACATCAACTGATTCTTCCATACCTGGAATTTCTCATCTCCAGTCAGACGAGAGAGCTCCCTAAACTCCAACTGAATGCTGGTCACCTCTGCCACAGTGCTGTCAGATGTCCAGCGAGGGGGATGTGCAGTGCCCCGACCAATGTTGACATCAGAATATGGTATCTTGGAGGGGGTCTTGAATGCTGGCATAAGCCTGTTTCCAATGTCTTTCTAAAGAAAACCCAAGAGCACAGAACAAAACAACAAACAAACCAAAAATACATACATACACATGCACATCCCATTAGATTTTCTTCACAAAGCAAACAGAAAAAGACAGAACAGCAGCTTAGTTTTAGATGATGAAAGCAATTAAAGAAATTTTAAGTTATTAACTTATTCATAGTAATGCGCAGAGTTTCCACCTTGTCCCTACCACTGCAGGCCTCATCTGAGGCTGTAATGCCTATCATGCAGTCACTGGCTGATCTAGCTGATCTGATGAGGTGGCTGATGCTGTTAAGACACACAGAAAGGGCAATAAAAGACAACTAAGACCCTTTGCCAATCATTTAGTTCCTCTTTTGTTTCATGAATTTTATGACGGTCAGCCATTCATCAGAAGAGCCAACATACAAGAAGTGACAAACACAGCAAGGCTTTGAGGTTGTACAGAGAACAGAGCTGCAGGCTTCAAAGCTTAATGGCAAATGCCTTTCCCACCACTTTATATATGAAACTGTTAAAAAGCAGCAACATTTAACTTTCTGAGCAATCTTTCCTCAACTTTGTCCAAGAGGGAATACAAAACCCAGTTTCATTTGTAAGGCCAGTCACTCACAGCTTTTTCCAGGAAAAGGCTATCTCCGGAGAGGTGGTAGGTGCTCAGCAAGCCACCCAGGATACGGATAGTGCTCTCAAATAGGTTCACATCCACATTTTTATCAAACACTAAATCATTTTCTACCCATTTTCTTGCTTCCTCAAACTCTGCAAAGCATAAAAAGTAGTTCAGTTATGAACTTCTGGCATGTTCCAACAAGTAAAGACATGAGTACTCCATATATTGATGACAGTTATTTGTATTTGTCTATAGAGATAATTCTAGGTGGAAAATTAAATTGAAGAGCACATGCTGGCAGAAGTTTCATTACCCTTGGCTTAATTCTTGTTCAGCACACACCACAGATGCATACAGACAGAAATATCCACAAAACCAGTAAGTCCTTAATAGTTTAAGGAAAGAAGAAATAGAGGAATTTTAAATTAAAATAGTCCAGAAATTAAAATTTCGTTAACCAACTGGGAGATAGGACTTGGGAGAAAAATTCAGCGAACGTGAAACCACCACATAAATGGTGCCATGACTCAGATAAGCGAACCGAACTTTGACACAGCAGCATCACTCAATGACCGCTTTGGCATAGGGTGTCTTCATAGTGCATGAGTTAGCTTAGCCCTCACAATTGGAGGCTGAGCTATTTCAGCGATCTCACAGCTTCTAGAAACTCCTGCTTGTGAGAAGCAGAAGAACAACCACTTTGCCAGAAATTGAACGCATTCCTTAGGAGATAAATTCTGAAGCAAATGGATGGCTTTGCATCCTCCAGTTTTGGATGCTGGGCAAATACAGGATGTTTGGCACATTGAGAAGAATTACTAAAAATCTCCAGTCAGTGTTGTCAGCAGTACCACAGCAAAGGCAGAGTTATCTGCTTTTGCATTCATCCGCTGATAAGAAACACTAGCCTCAAACAGAATTTGCATTTACACAGCATTTGTTATTGCGAAGAAACCCCGAAAGTTCTCTAAGGCAGTCAGCAGAACTGACACAAAATAGAAAAAAGCCCTCATCAAGAACCCATTTTCAGCACATCTCTAATACTAATAATTTATTTTTAAAACTCTAATCAGTTCACAATATTTTAGGGAAAAAAATGAGCAGCACACTGATAACTTGATTAAACTTCAAGATAGCCTGCTCAGGCCTAGAACAGCACACACATGACATATTATTTTACTCAAGCTTCAAAGGTAGAAGAGACAGAACCATGAAGTACTTTGAGTTTTTATTGTACCCTCACTGGCAGCTCTCTTCTTCCTATCTTGACAGAAAAAGCTGCAAGATTAATAAAAGTTTACACAGGAGGCTATCTACCATGATTAAATAGATACAGTTCCAGAAATTTTTAAACACCATTAAAAAAACCCCAACCAACAACAAAAAAAAGGTCTTAAACACTAATTAAGCATTTAAGTTTTTTGCAACAGAATTGCAAAATTTTTTGGCTTTGTTTTTACAATCTGTTCAAAACTTTTCTAACATCCTCATTTCCAGAAAAACTCCCAAAAATACAGACAGTAATACAATTCAGGAAAGAGGTACTGAGCACTCCCTTTCTCAATCCATGGATTCCTTACAGAAACAGCCTTCTTAAATCCATATATGAAATATTGATATTAGGTGTGATAAAACACAAGCAAGGAACATACAGCAAACTACCCAAGAGTGATGGGCAGAAAGCCTCCTGTGGCTGTATAATGGCACAGAGGTTTTAGTACAGAAATAAAGACCACGAACTTAAGTAAAACATCCCTCCAATTCTACCAGATATATATACTGTGTATACATATATATGTATGTATGTGTTTACACTCATGGGAAAACTAAATTTATAGACCATGTGTAATAAATATTCCCCTGAAAGAATTCTGAACATGCACTACCTGAAGAGAAATTAAGGAATTATTTTAGGGGGAAAAGATGGAAGAGGGAAAAAAAATTACCTTCTTTTAAGCCTAAAATCCACATGGTATCCAAGGCGTCAATTAAGGTAAGCCCAAGTCCAAACCACTCACTGTAGGACTTGGACAAAGGCTTCAGCTCATCATGGCCCCAGGCAAAATCCTTGTAGCCTTTCCAGGCATGGCGGAAGGCTTCGATCACGGCCAGCTGGCGCTCATTGATGGGCACTGCAAAGGACAGACAGCACCTTGCTCAGGACTTCTGCAGGATGGAACTATGCACCACTTTGCTGCATTCCACTGAAAATAAAATTTCTTCCAAACTAACTGATCAGTGCAATGGAAAAACCACTCTCACACTATTCTTTTCAGAACAGCCTTTCCTCTGCAGAATAACCAGTCAGTGTTTCCAGTCAGCAATTCAGCCAATGGAAACAGAGATTCTTCCCTGGCAACAGAACTGTCACTTCTGCAAATAAAACATTAAAATAGTCACATACACAGTTGTAGATGAGTATCACTAAAGAGCAAAGAGATTAAAGTCAGGAAATACCAGATTAAGACCATGGTAATTCAGGTGCTGAATACATATGCTTAACAATAAAAACCTCACCTAATTCCACACATAACATTTTTTCTTCATCTTCCCTCTCTTATTAACTGCTTTCTGTTGAATTAATTATCACTTCCACAAAATTATTTCTATTGAACTTCCTATTAAATACCAAAATAGAAAGAAAATTTACATTCTTTTCATCTTGGCATAACCATGTCATTTTCCATAGTTGTACTGATTTTTGCTTGCAATTTGCCATGAAATGGAGCTTATGTTGTTACACATTGAGCATGAAAAATTTCAAGCCGTTAGCTGAAATTTTAAAAAATTATGAACAAAGACTTCTAGAGTGGGAAACACCAAGCAGCATAACTAACTTCATAAATATTGAGCTTGCAAAAGTCCAAATACATCACACTGAAATATGCCATGTTTATCACACCAGAACTTCCTGGTTTCTTTTCTGAACTCAGAAAAAGGAACAACAGGTTCTTTGTTCCACAAGCACAGAAACTTCAAAAACAACTTCTGCAGCTTTCTGGTGAGCCTTAAAAGCATTTCCATTTAGTTCAGAGAGGAAGTCACTTTCCCTGTATTTGCAGAACAAAAGGAAAGGCACAGCTGAAAAGGAAGCTGTCTCTTCTTTATGTTATCCTGTCCCGCCTCCTCCCAGAGGCTGTATTTCGAAGATTTGTCTCTAAAATTTATTTTCAAATTCTGAAGACTAACAAGCATGAAGCCTGACATAGTGAAATAAAAACACTGAAAAACTAGGAGGTTCTAGGTAAGCAATCCTACACTTTTCGTTTCCTTTAATCTAAATAAACAAACAAAATAATGTGTATGGGGAGGAACTGCACAACATTAAACCATAAAAGCAAACAAAAAAAAAAGGCATCATTAGCTGTCCTATTTACCTGGTTCTTTCTGGTCTTCAGTTTCCACAGATGAAGGTTTTTCTGGTTCTGTTATTTTATTGGATGGAGGTTCAGTGCTTTGGTCAGGTTCTATCACTGCTCCTCTCCAGCTGCAAATACAAGGGACTGTAATTAAGACTTATTTTGGTCACAGAAAATCATGCAAATGAATAGGACTTATCTCTGCATTTCCTTTATGACACAATACTTTGATAAAACAGAAGTTAGATTTTGTATCAAGGATCAAAATAACTATGTTGCCCACTAGGTAAGTTTTCTGTTCAAGGAAATTTTCTTTGCAGAGAAATTTTATTTGATTAAGAACTGTGTGTTACAAGCTCTTGGAATTTCATTGAATATCTTGAAAATGGAATTTAATAAAAAACTTCTTCAAATAAATCAAACACCTGAAAATGCTGTATTACAAGCAATTTGTTATCTACCAGCTCTGAAATGACCACAGTAGCTGCTAAATAGTACCACATAAATAATGATCACCAAAACTCATGATTAAGCAGAAAGGATGAGAAGCTCAAAGGACTAACTTTGCTATCAAGGGATCACAAGCCTTCTCTGCCACCACAGATGCGTAAATCAGTTTTCACAGGTTTTTAAGAAGAATCTCCTGAAGGAGAAGTCTTTCAGAATGGACTTCAAGTCAAGCCAAGTTCATATCAAGATCAAACAATCTCAACCACACCATTTAATATATAGGGATGTTGCCTTTGAGCCCATTATGTGCTTCTTAAGGGAATCAGGCTTACAGGACCTTTAAAGTCTATATTGTTTACAGACAGCATATCTTCTGACTTAGATAAATGCCATATTTCATTTCTTTCATTCTTTAAATTTGTAACTAGTCTTCACTGTGTTTTCATTGCTCTTGTAAGTTCTATTGTTACCACCTGTTTAACTCTGTGAGTTACAGCACAAGCAAAAGCAAAAAAATAAAACACTTTCAGACAATACTGACAGGCAAAATGCTGAGCCCGACACAGTTCTGATGCTGTGAGCAGATCATCTGAGCCAGTACTGAAGAGAACATAAACACGTAAAATCCCCAAGCCTTGTTTTCCAAGTCTGAAGAACCTCTGCTGATTAGTAGTCTTTTCTATATCCAGGTTACTTTCCTTCACTTATTTCCAAATCAAAACATCTCCATAACCATAGAAGCATAGACCTTCTGTTAAAGATACTACTAAATCTGTACAAGGGATGAGATATCTTGTAAGAAAGAAGTAAGCACATGGTGTTACACACACAACTATGTATGCATCCATTGGTTCTGCCTGGTTGGCCTGGGCCCAATGTGTTTAGTGGCACCAACCCACAGGCAGCATTGACACTGCTATCACTTTCCAAACCTGCCCTAGGACAAAAACACTTGTATCACCACTATCATATTGATATTGTTACATTAACATTTATTACAACAAACAGCAGAAACCTCTGGACACAGAGAATCCTTCTTAACAGTAAGAGTGTCTCAGTGCATTAGAAATACAGCCAGCCTCACAGGGCTTCAAACCCTCTGCAGCTACGTGATTCAAACAGTAAAATGATAGAAACTGCACATTAATCAAAATTAAATCTATCAGCCTAGTAATATCAGCAGCTATCAGGTCAGGCCTGAGAGCAAACCCATGCAAAGAAAGAAAATAACCTCAGACACACACAGTAAAAAGCCTTTAAAATTTTCACCCTAACACTCAATGGATCTTGGCAGGGGTAAGGGCGAAGCACTGTACCTTGCCTGAAACGTTTCTACCTGATAATGGATTTCTCTGTTTTCTCTACTTTATCCACTTCAACCAGCTCTTCTACAGCCCTCATGGTATCATGTCGGGTCTTCAGCCTCATGTCTCTCTGCGGTGCCTTGATGTGAAGATTGGAAGGACCATGACGAACATGAGGCAGTTTTGGTGGCTTCTGAGAATATGAACGAAGAAGAAAAAAGTGCTTGGTAAGTTGCAGAAATGGTAAAATTTCAAATGATAAATCAACACCGTTCCAGTATTAAACATAAATTCAGATAAATCTTATTTTGTTTTGCAGCAGGCGAATTCTGACCTGAATGGAAGGTATGCTAAACACCTCGTGGTTTTGTTTGCTTTAGACTTTTGGTAAAATCATCCAGTTCTTAAGTTTAACACAAGGTATTGAGACAAAAGATTGTAAAGATATTTGATTCCATTTTACTAGGCACAATAAATTTACAAGAATTAGCAAAAAGAATGCAAAAAAAATTGCCGCATTTCCACAATGCCAGTGGAAACACCAAGAATTACTATACAGTAATATGTGTACATTTTCGCATGATGAAGGAAAGAGTCCATATAAAATGTTGTATTCATTAACTGAAAGTCCCTGAATTCATGAGATAAACCCATGACAAACAACACAGCAACCAGTATTCATTTGCTTCACTACTTTACACAGTCAGTTGATGCTCCTTTCCCACTGCACTCCCCACAAACGTAACCCTTCAAAACCTCCTCTCATCTGCTTTTTCTGATGCTATTTCTCAAGCTCCCAGATAAACCATGACTCCAGGCTCCCCACAAGAGTGGAGACCAATGCACAGAGCAAAAGTGAAGTCTCAAGTAAGAAGTCACTGTGACCAAAAGTCCTGGCACTCCTGGGCAGAGAAGTGAGTGAAAAACAGCATACAAAACATACAAGTAAAAAAGATAAAGCCAATAAATACTACACCAAAACCCTTATTGAGAGGACAGCATCCCACCAAGGGCACACTTTTATTGCAAGTTCTAACTCCTTCCTCCACAACAACTGTTGGAACCAAGCCCTATTTGCCTTCACAAACCTTTTGTGGCATTAGAAAACTAATTTCTTCTCACATTACCTGCAGTGAAAGCTCAGGGTAGTCTCCACGGTTGGCATCTGCTTTCTGGGGTGCTGGTAGAACAGCTGGATTTGCCAGCTTTAATCTAGGAATTTCTTGTTCTGTTCTCTGATCATCCAATGATTTGTTTGTTATACCTAGACACACAAAATTACTCAGCACAAGGAATCAACAGTTAAGGCTGCAGTTAGAAATTTGTAACAGTTTGCTGTATTCAAACAGCAGATGCACCTCCAAAAACTGTTTGCATTCACAAAACATTGATAAACACACAGTAATTGTTAGATACAAAGTGTCTTTTGGTATTAATCCTCTCCCTAAGATAAAAGGAGGCTGCTAAAAGGCACATGCGGATTTTTGAAATTTATACTATTTCAGTTTTTCAATACAATTAATAAGATAGTACCAGAGGTAAATGTGCATTAGTATTACACAAATGCTAACTGGAATTTCTAAACTGACAGGCGGTCAAAACTAAGAGAGGATTACCTTATACTAGTGGTTAGGTTTGAGCTACCCATATCTACATACAAGCATAATCAAAAACCACAGTCAAAATCTTCAAATCTTAATCAACTGTCACAGTTTAGGAATGGTACTCTCCAATTCAGTGCTCCCTGAAACCACAAAAACCACACTGCCACTCTTTCCCTTGTCTGTTTTCCCCTCCCCCTTCCATCTGGAGTGGATGAGTTGAAAACTGGAGGCACAGAAGGCAAAGATCACAGGTTGAGATAAGAACAATTTACTGGAAACAGCAATGAAATAAGAAAACAAACAGTAAGGCCAACAGTATTAATAACAAAAGGTATAGGAAAAAGAAACTATTTACATGAAGGCATGAATACAGACAGCTGCCCCTGCCATGTTTTCTCTACCAGAAGGAACCCTTTTTCCCCCAGGACAGAGTCCCTTTCTCCCCTCTCCCATGCCCAGCAATGACTGAGGAGGTACAGAACAACATCCAGGCTTTAGACACACCGCACCCCCCGCCAGCTATTCCAACAGATTAACAATCCTGGCTGAAACCAGGACATCAACTAAAACAAAACGTTGCTCTAGTCAAGATAAAGAAAGAAAAGGCATACAAAAACATTTTTGATTAAGCATTACATAATTCAAACATCACCTAAAATCATCTCAGAAATGCACTTTAATGAATACATCCAGTCATTATCAATGGAAACTAAAACTGGTTCTAAGACCCACAACAATCTCCTGACTCTAACACCTCATTCTGGCAATTCCGAGCTGTATAGAACACATACTTTTCCATGCTTCCCCCATGCTTGTGTACGAAATTACTCCACACACTGCCAAGAACGCAAACAGGAAGAGAATGACACTCCGCTGGAGTCGGGACAGCTGCTTCCATTTCTTTAGAAGAGAAAAGAAGTGAAAGAAAGACTATTTAGCATGACATTAAGAACATATGTGGCTAAAAATAAACTTTTATTGGTTCATTCAGATTAAAACCCAAAAAACTGAGTAGGCTTAATTTTACCCTGTTTCCAACAGCATATATCCATTGCTTATTTTGTTTGATGACAGAGAAAACAGAAATCCAGCCAGCTAGCACAAGGCACAAGAAGCTCACAAAAACATTAAGAGCCACTTGCTGCAAGAACCTCAGAACCTGCCAAATGCCAAGACTCCCAGGAAGCGTCAACTACAGCTGACTGTGATAACAACCTCAACTGGATGACCTGAGCACCAGCCCAGCTATGAACTGGGAACTCAGCCAAAAGCCTCTTTCCTCCTGGCTGGGGAGGAACTGCAGAGTGCACATGCAAAATTAGAAACAGAAGAAAATGGTAGAAAAACTAAAAATGTTATTGCAGCAAAGAAGAAAGGCTCAAAATAAGCTGAGCACCAATCACTGGACAAGTTGTTGGTTCAATCCTCACATGGCCCGTTTGCTTAAATAGTGGGTCCCTTCCAACTCGGAATATTCTATCAATCCGTGAAAGAGAAGTCAGGTATCCTGGCTCTGACAAGCATGGAAACTATCACACTGAACAAGTTCTGCACCACAAAAAAAAAAAAAAAAAAAAAAAAAAAAAAAAAAAAAAAAAAAAAAAAAAAAAAAGCCACCAACTTGCAGCAATGTGAAAATGAAGTAAAGCACCACAACAACAAACAAGGCAAACCCACAATCTTTTCAAGTTTTTCTGGGCAAAAGTGTGTTGCTAGCTCTAGATTACATGCAACAATCACTGAAAAACCGGCATTAACTTGAAAGAGGCCAATGTACATTAGTCTCCATTTACAGAGAGAGAAGCTGGAGTTAAATATTAAGGGCTAAACTGTCACTGTTACTTTTCCAACAGTCCTCCTGAAATTCACTAATTCTGGCTTGGGTATACAGAGAGGGAACTTCATTGCCAATGCTACACTTGGGAATGACCCTTCCCACAAACCCACACAATACTTCCCACAGTCCTCATCCTCTTAGCAACAGCCAGAGGCCAGGAATGTCTCAGTGCAGAACTGTCAATGTGCTTAAACTGTGAGTCCCACAGTTCAATTTCCTGCCTTTCACCTGCACTGTTGACTGTACAGGAATACTGTACACCCTTCTCTGTGGACACTGCAAGATGCTGGTCCCACTGTGTCATCTTCAGTTTTGCCTGCATGGCAAACTGTATAACCCTCTCTCCACTGCAGAAAGACGCTTGAAATCCAGCAGCCCTGTGGTTCATCAGGGTAAGAGAGGAAAAGAAGCTTTAATTGTGGTACCTTGCAACAGGTAGGAGTAAGGAACAAGAACACACGAGGGCAATCACCACCATCTTACTGGTTTTTTGTTCACAAAGAATAAGGATAAAATGAAGGGTGATGACTTGGCCCATCTCTCTCTAGCTAGTAATAAAAAGAGAACTGTGGGACTGTGTGCCTAAACAAGCTCTTCATACACTTCACCTGATGACCTGTAAAGCCTCTATAGGCGACTATACATCATCTCCCATCTGTAACAAGGGTTATCTTGTCCCTCTGACTCACTCCCACACAAGACTCTCCAGCCTAAGACAGCCATCCCACATGAAGCTGCCTGCCCATTCTACCCACAAGCAAACAAGGTCACTTCCCAGCGCTCTGTCAGAGGACCCTTCTCCTCACACTCAAAGCAGAACTGTTCCCTTTACTCTCCTAGGGCAGAGGGCAGGACTCTCCCCTTAAACCTTAAGACAGGGAACAAAGTCAGAGAGACCAAATCTCACTCCCCTCGTTCCTGTCCAGAGAGCGCAGCGTTGCCTCTAAAATGTCCACTAGTAGAGAGCAGGATTTTACCGTATGCCCCCGTCCCAGCTTTGTTCGTGAAAATTAAGACATGACGTGGAAATACCTCAGCCAGCCCGCGCCTTTACACACCCCTACCCCGCGGAGAGCAGCCCCGTGAGCACTCCGAGAAGAGCCCAGCGCTGGGCCGCCCCAGGCCCCATGGCCGTGGCCTCTGCCCGACTCGGAACTGGGGGACCACGCCAGGTCCCGCATGACGCTCCAGTTGCACCTAAGCCCAGAGACACTCCTGACCGCCCAACAGCCCTCCCTCATCTCCAGGTGCCCCCCACACCCAGCCCGGGGATACCCTTGGTACCGCACAGCTCCCCGCGCGGCCCTCACCCGCCAGCAGGAGCGCCGCCGCCAGGCCTTGCTGTTGTTGTAGCCACCGACCCCGACCGCCTCCTCCGGGCCGAGAGTGACAGAGATGAAGTCCCGGCGCGGTGGTCCCGCAGCGGCACCAGAGTACATGGCGGCGCCTCAGGGGCCGCCTGCCGCCATCGCCCCGCGGGACGGAACAGCCGCTTCCGGCAACCACTTCCGGTGCCGCTCTGGCGCCGGCCCATCCGCTCTCGGTGGCACCAGGGCGAGGCGGGATCTAGCGCGCCCACCGGCGCCGCGGAGGCACCGGCCCCGAGGAAGCCCCGTCGCGACGGGCCCTCTCCGCGAGGGGGCAGGCGGAGGTCTCAGCCCGTGCTGTCTACTCGCCGAGGCGCTCCGAGGCCACAGCCCTCGGCATGGGCCCGGCCCGAGTACCCCACCTACTTCACGGGTTCCGGCTTCAAGCCGGGGCGGGCGTGCTCGGGGCTGCGTTGATTTTGCCCTTGCCTCTCGCTGTCCCGGCGTACCTCGCCGAGCCGCGTCCTGCCCAGCGAGGACAGCAGCTGCCAGGGTGGCCAGTGAAGCAAAGGAGAGGCTGGGAATCCTCGCTGTTCTTCGGTGTCGTGAGAGTACAACATAGAGACCAATCAGAGAGTCATTGGCATGGAAGAACTGGAAATGAATTCGTGCATGTGGGAGGTCATAAGGAAAATCAACTCAGTAAATGGCCTGCAAGTCCCCATGGAGCTGGGAGTAGGCCGCTGTGGTGAGGAGCCCTGGCACAGAGTGCTGTTCCCCGATCCGTGCAGGGGGCACGGACACTGGCGGCTCCTCCCGCCCACCTGGAGAGTGAGCGTGGCCAGGGGAAACCCCGAAGTGCTGCTGCCTCCGAGAGGACGGGGAAGTGCTGTCTGATGGCATTATCACCTGCCACCGAAAAATCAAGATACAGTTTTCCGGCAGGCAATGCGGGAATACGGGCCTGAGAGCACACAGCTGGAATCTGTGAGATGATGTATGTGAGTGGGTGAAAAACAACCGGTTGTGTAAATAAACCCTTCCATAAGACCTGGCACTGAATTTTGGTATGCAGCAGGAAGCACTCATCCCACACAATTCCTTTCTTCAGCTGCTCCTTCACAGACCTCCCTGCAGCCCTGTGTCACTCCCTCTGGAATAATAGAGTTCTCTGCATCTTCCCTGCAGAGAAGGAGGGACCTACTCAGTTGGAGCAGGGAAGAGCATTGTTAGTGATGTACACTTTCAGAGTCATAGCACGACCGGGTTTGTAATAACTTCTAGCTCAGGTTCACAGTCCAACAGGAAGAAGTCAGCATTGAAGCAGCTGCTTTAAGACTGCTGCTCTAAGTGCTGACGCTGAATGCATCTCCAGCTGTGCCTAAGTGGCAGGTTAGCATGCATCATTTGAGCTTTTACATTTGGAATCCAGCTCACAGTAGATTTCAAGATAAAACTGAAAAATTGGTGTTTTCTGAGCATCTCAATATTAAGAAAACGAATCAAAAATCCTAGTAGATACGAACAGCACATAAGCAGAACAGTAATTTAAGATGCCTCAAGCATGTGTTCATTTTTCGTATTAATTTTCCTATCACAGGAAACTATTGATTCATGTAACTCAACATATTTAAATCCTCAGCAGCCTTCACATGGGTGTCAAGAGATAAACAGGGGGAAAGAGGTAAGGAAGGAAGATTTGCTTCTGACATTTACTGGGTTCAGCCCTAAACCCCGAAATGAGGGCAATCTGCAATTTGTGAGGTATTACTGCCTTTCCCTACTGATTGTGGTATAGAGCCCTGTTTAAGAAGTGCCTCTCATTGGAAAGCAAAGGAAAAGCTGCATTGCAGCGAGTGCTCATTACCTACACACCAGCTGTGAGACTGACTCAGAACCACATTACTCAAATCAACTTGAAATAAGACAACCACCACCTGCAATAAACTCCCTTCTCTCAATAAAATAAGCTGAAAGGCTTGGAAAAAATATACAGCGTTGCAGACAAGAACACTATATTCTATCTTCTGATGAAATAAAAGATCCCACAATGTCAACCCCCTTCAGGAATCACCCTCTGTTCATTTCCATATGCCCCTATAATCTGAGGAGTGGGTACTGCAGTCTCCAGCTGCACCACCAATGACACCATCCTGCAGCTGTGGTGACAACATTCATAGGGACAAAGACAACAAGTGTTTTGCTCACATACAAGAAACACAGACAAACACATAGAAATCACAGTAACATCTTTATTGTTTAAAATGTTTACATGTCCATTAGTTGCTGGAGTACTACAGGCCTTCCCCTTGTTTCAGGTACTTTTTTTTTTCATTTTATAATGCATACAAAGACTTTATTACATACAGGACAGATTTTTTTTTTTGTAAAGTTTTCTCAAAATTGTTTCTATGTTCCAGTTTAAAATGTGAAGAGTCATAGAAAATAAAAAACCCAAGAGACAAGGCATTCAGCATTCTAATTTAGCTTCTCCTTGAAAACCATGTCAGCAGCTCTGTTCTGTGTGTATGGAGACTGAAGCTTCAAAAGAGAAAGAACTTTAGAAAAAGCAAAAGAAATCTTTATAGCACAGTGCAGTGTAAAAGAAGCGTATGCTTGAATTGCTGAGCAATACTCACACAACACAATTTGTTCTCAGATATAAAACTTGACTGACAGGAATGGAATGTGTCATAGAAACACTGCAAAAAGACTACAGAATTGGGTGACAATGACAAATGCTTCATTTATACTAAAAATGTGAATTACTGACTGCACATGCCAACTGAGGTAATCAGAACTGTCATTAGCCGGTCTGCATGTGTGAAAGGATCTTTACTCAAGTTCATGCAGAAACTTTACAACCAAAAGCCCTGATACTGACATTTAGATGCTTTCTTTGGAAAACGAGCATACTTACAAACTGTATTTACTCTCAAAGTAATTTTTATACTTCCCCATTCCCTTCTCTATTATTCTGAATAGAGCTTCACATCAGAAATTGCAGAAAGCCATGGAACTTAATTATGCTTAATGAAATAGCATATGCAATTCCTCAGTAGAAGATGAATGTTATTCATCTGAATAACATTTCAGATGAAACATCTTTCTCGCTACCTTCCCTAACACCATGTTTAGGGGAACAGTATGGAATATTTCTAATGCAAAGGCCAGCCACCAGAGAGTGCAGCTGATGCATCCTCACCAAGGCTGAAATGACTTGGGTATGCTCAGCAAAGGTTCTGCATCAGATGGGCATAAGCTTTCCAGGGCAGTGTCCAAAAACTGAACAGGAAGAATCACTGGAGTGTCAAGGGTCAGGGCTACCCTGGGACCCCTTGGGCAGGGCTGAGTTCACACGCTACATATGTTCCGACAATTAGTGTCCTTCATTAGCAGACACTTACCTTTACATTATGGTTAGTAACATACCTAAAAGAAAGGCATCTATGGAATTATTTCCTAAGTGAAAGAGTGCTGGAAAATCACCTGGGCAAAAAACTGTAGAAGCAGAGGCTGGTGTTCTACTGTGTACCCTGTTGATACCGAGAGTAAGTCTTTTTTTTGTTTTGGTTAGGCATTAAATTCTACCACTGGGATTTGTTTCTCTTACTACTTTCAGGTACCTCAAGAAAGCCTTGTCTGAGGGATGTGGTATATATTAAACAAGAAATGGAAAGGAAAACTTTTAAAGTCAGGAAGTGCAGAGGGTTGTGAAACTATTCTTTTTTTTTAAATTAAAAAAACTCAAGTCATTACAACTGTAAGGAGGAATCAGTCTAGGCATGGCAGCAGCAAGCCCAGATACAAAACTAGTCTGTACTACTTTGGACTACAAGCCTCAAGCAATGCTTAGGCACAGCAACAAAAAAACTGGATATCGTATTCTGGACAATCTTTTGAAGAAATGCACTTTTTTTAACTATGGCAGGAAGTTAATCCTGTGTTCTCTTCTAGGGAAAAAAAACTGACCACTGGAGAGAAAACCTCAGTATCCAAAGTCCTTCCATACTTTTCAGGATGAGACCTCAAACTGACTGCAGCTGTGCACGATTTAGAAACAAAACCAAACCAAAAAAAAACAACTACACCAACTCAAACAAGATACCTAAAAAGGCACTGAAGAAATTGAATCTTCTTGAAGGCAAAGCTGATTTATTAGGCCATGACTGGCTCTTTTCCATATTCATATGCAACAGTAAGTAAGAAATGTAGTATCTGTTTAGCACACAGAAAGTGTTAAACCGCAGTCACATCCAAGTATACAAAACAGATTGAGGGAAAAGGCAACGCCTTCAAAGTTACCAAACAGAACTAGGGAGCTCACACATGTGTGCAATTGCAACTGCTGAGAGGATTTGGCATTTTGGCTTTTTTTTTTTTAATAATGCACTTCATAGTTGACATTTTAGTACTGTCAGTTCTTATGTTGGATCTGACAAACATGGATCTGATTTGAGAGGGAAAGGCTTCCCACTTCAAGAATTTTCCAGCATTTCCACTTTGTTTTCGTCGAGTACAAAGGGAGAAGGGAACTCTTTATTCTTCATGTACATCTCCAGACCCTGAGAAGGTGTGAGAACAGTACTGTTAGGCTGTACATGCACTGTTTTAAGTCCTCAAGGAATGACTGACTAAGGTCAGGGGCATGAACAGTAACAGCTTCCCCAGTGACAGAAGGTGTTTCTCGGGTTCAAAAAGGAGAGGTGCTAAGGAACCCTAAAACCTGATGTCAGAAACAAGCTTCTTGGGGGGCAGCATGGGAAGGTGTGTCCTTAAGTGACATTAGAATTATCCTGGCAAACAAAGTCAAATTCCCTTGTTTTCATTTTGTTCTGACAACCTATTGATTGCAATGAGTTCACCACCTGCATGTGTTGAGGAATACACCTAGTGCAGGTAGCTGGTTTGCAAGTTAACAGATGTGGAAACCTAGCAAAGACTGCCCACACATTCTCCTGCAATCTACTATTTCCCACCCTGTCCATGCAATACAGGGAAGCTCCTATTCTCATTACTAAACGGAAGCAGGTTTCTCAGGATGGCTGCTTTTCAGAGGGACAAACTTGATAAATGGTTTCGCTAAAGCCAACACACATATCACATTTCTCAGTCAGGATTCACTTACTGTAGGAGATGGGCACAACTGAGCACAGAACACATGGATTTTCTAATTTGAATATTCTACACTTCTCATTAAAATCTCAAAGTGCTCGTGAGTCTCAATGAAACTGCAGCCTTGTTGCAAATCTCATTTTACAGATGGCTAAAACTAAGAGCGAACAAACTGCTGAAGAGTAAATCATAATGGAACCACATTATGGTAACAGAGATCCCAAGTACCTGTTTTCTTGATCTTACCATTTCTCAGCAAGCCCAGGCTAAAGAAAACACCTGTGTTTGGAAGGAAATCGCATGCATACCTGCACACTCTTAAAAATGCCTCCATAGGAAGTTATTCTCACCTCTCCAAAGTAAGACACTAAGGGCGAAATCTCACACACAGCTGGAGGATCTTCAGTTCCTGAGAGACTAAAGAAGAGAATACAGGATTAACTTCTTGCCACGGTTAAAAAACAGTGCATTTCTTCAAAAGATTGTCCAGAATAGGATATCCAGAAGAGTAAGACATTTGTTATAGTCACATGCACCAGACATGATGTGAAAACCAAGTGTGAAAATAAAAAGGAATTAGCGAGTCCCAAATGTTACTCAGCAAAATCACAATACCCCTTTTATAGAGATGCTTTTCAAGTAAAATGAACTTGTGGGTTTATTGAACTATGAGTTGATGAAGTAATGGCCTCATGGAGTAAAAGCAGCTTTCCATTACACGTGATGCAGGAAGGTATCCGAACTGGTAATCACTCTAACAACCAATCCTTAAGACCACCTGAGAATCCTGTTGAGGCCACAGTCAGAAAAGCTGTCAGGGTCTACAAATTAAAATTCCTTGCATTGCTAAATCCAGAGTGATAGAATAGGCTGCCCCGTCTAACAGGGTGCTATACGAAGAGCCAACTCATTACCCCAAAAGCAGGGATCTGCCAGAGAGAATGCCCAGAGCCCTGTGTGCTGACTACCTGGGGCACACAGAGTCATAAGAGGAGCAGGAACGGTAATAGACATCAACCTGCATATATCCAGAGAGGATCAGCTGAACAAAAATCACACTGAGCCACTCTGTGACTACACTAACGCCCAGTTTTGGAGAGCCCAGCATGTGCCATTGGCCAGCTGGCATGGCAGAGAAGCTGCAGAGAAGGTCACAGATTTATACCTGAGTTTTTCTGGTATCCTGCAACCATTTTCATCCACAAATCTGGCCCCAGCCTTGAGAGCCCAGCGGTAATGCTGGGCCAGGAGGGCTTGCCGAGCAGTGGTAGGAGTATCTTTGTCAGCTGTGTCTGCATTTTTTAATGGCGAGAACTCCTCTTCTCTCAGAACTTCAAATGCCACAAAATTCCTACCCAGCAAAGAGAAGAAAACAATGATCATGAAAACCAGAGCTAGTGATCAGCCCCATTAATGCAACAACATTCATGGGGAAAGGCTCATACGTATTTTTGGGAGATGCACTGTATGCAGCCTGACACAGTTAAGCTCATCTGAAGCTCATCTGAAGAGCCAAGGAGTGTCAGGGCTGTAGAATGGAAAAACATAAGAAGCCTTCTCTCTTTGGGAACATAACAGCAGTCTCCCTACCTACCGGAGCTCAGAGGAGAGAAAAAGCAACAGTTCTGCAGAGATGCCACAGAAACATCTTTAGGCAGTGGGAGGTTCTTGGACAAGACAAGTCAGAGCACAGCAGGACAGAGAGCATAGCACTGTCCAGAGCCTAGTGGCAGCATGAGCAGTGCACTCACTGCAGAGCACCCCACCATGCCCCAGAAATGCCCCCTGCTTGGGAATCTGTAGGTAAGGACCAGCTAAGGACACCAGTTCCCAAGGACAAACAAGCAACAAGGGAGTCCTCACAGGCAAATGTGAAGTACAGCTGTTTACCAGAAATGGGAATGCAAATTAAAAAGCCCCACAGCAACATCTGTCCATTTCTGCACTTCATGTGTGAAGCACAAATGCCAAGGTGGTTTTGAGCTGTTAAAAAAGCTCAAGGAACTACTGTTCGCAGATGAGTTCTGTCATGGCTCAGAACTCAGCAGTGTTCCCATCACCCTAGTTTTGTCTTTAGTTTGATACTACTTTATTTAACATGTCAGGAAACAGAGACTAGTTCAAACCTTGAGCTCTCTATTCTGAAGGAAATAATATAAAAAGATAAATACTATCCCCATACAAAGATAATTCAGTTTGCCTGAGGTATCTCTTTGGCATTTATTTAAGCCTAAAACAGAATCTTCACTGCTGAATTTGAGACCTTGGAAAAATAGATTTTATAACAACCCTTATGCTTAACTGCTAAAATCCCACATTCTCTAGACACAAGTACCCCTGACTATGTATGTCACAGCACTCCCACCTATGCTACAGAATTTGGAAAGTGAACACTGATAGTTCCCACAACATCTGTAACTTGGCCCCATGGTGCTTAAGTAAAGTTTTCTGAGCACAAAGGGTGTGAACTGAGCCCTGGTACAACATCACCCAAAAATGTAACCAGAGCTGCCATTACCATGGAAGCCACAATGTTGAAAGACCCAATTTTTTCAAGTCTGAATACTCCAATATAGGCTTCATTGGCTTTGCACTCAATTTCCTTTTATTTTTTCCAGGCTGGCAGAGGCCAGGCCAGCCAACACATTCTCAGCAGCATGACCAGTCTGGGAGCAGGGTTGGCACAAGCACTGAATGCCTTGTGAGCTGCCCTTAGAGCCTGCGGCATTACTGTTAGACTGGAGCTAGGTGTAGCTCCAACAACCTTCCTAACAAGCCACCCACAAAACGTGTGCTCCCTGGGATGGCTTGTTTCAACCTACAGTCATTCAAACAAACACTGAGAAGGGGAGGAGAAAAGGAAAATGATGTCGGTCACTAACTTAGAGAACTGGAACACATCAAACACAAACTTCTCCAGCTTTATCCCGTTCGGTTTTAGTGGTTTTACCAGATTTCCCTCCTGGTCAATGTACGGCACCTTCTTTATGGCTACATGATGCTTCAGCCGTGACTCCCATTTCCTGCAAAAGGAGAAGAAACCATTTTATTTAGTTCAAGCCCACTTAGGAAAAAAATCAATACACTTGAAGGAAGCAGATGGCTCATTACTGCTCTAGGCCAATTCTCAACTGTCTGTGGGTGTTGCTCCCTCCCAAGTGATCCAAGTCACATCCAAGAAACACTTCCCTGAGCAAAGCAGCCTGACCATGAGCTCTCTCTACACCACTGGGACATGACAGTCAGAGGAGAGGGAGAACTTTGCATCAAGCTGAAATTGCAGGCAGAGGTTACAAAAAAAAGAGGCAACCCAAATTGTTACCTGATTGGCATGAAGATGGAGCAGAGCACATCCCTCACCCAAGGGTGGTTCAAGCTCTTCAGGAAGGTTGTACAGCTGCTCACTGAATGCCCAGCATCACACCCCCATTCCTCAACACCGAGGTGCAGAGTCCACCCGCAACTTCACCCTCTCCTCTGAACTCTGCTGTCCCAAGCATTGGCATGGGTGACATTCCCACTGGAAATCCATGGTATGAGGCTGCATCACTGACCACACTGCAGGCTGCAGAGCTGCTCACCCTTGAAGGCCCAGGAAGATTGTACAATGGTATATCTCAATTTAGTTACAGTGAACCTGGGAACCTCTTCCTTGGGTAGTGCCTGAAGAGTAGGCTGGAGCTATCAGAAAGGGGACTCGAGTGTTTGGAGGAGAGAGGAGGTGAAAGGCAACACAGGGGATAACTATAACTGAAATTACAGAGTGTGACACAGGAACACCCAGTCTTGGAGGCATTTCTGGGCTGCACAGCTACCTAGAAGGTCTGCTGGGACTTACTGGGCCACTATTTCCAGGAACTCAACAGTGAAGAAGTGGTTGCAGATGTTGCCAGCATTGAACATCAGTCCTCCCTCAGGGCGCTGCTGCTGTGCAGTCTCTGGGCTGATCTCGCTGTACTCCACCACCTGGTACACCCCATCCACACTGCACACCACCCCAACAGGCTCCGTGGGGTAGGCCTTCTCCACTACCTGCAGCCACAAGACACAGGTTTATGACAAAGAGGAAGAAAATCCCAGGACTATTCCAGCTCCCAAGTACAAACAATCTCATGGGACTGTTGCCTGCTTATCCTCCAAGCATGTCAGGGCTGTGTAAGGGGCACAGAGGAGTCTGGAGGCACATTTTGCCCAATAATTCAACATAAGTCTCAGTACTCAACCACTTAATTTGACAGTTTCTCAGAAGACAAACCAGTTAAAAGCAATCAGCATACTGGAGGGCACTTCTCTTATCAAGGACTAGGATCTGGCATTAAAAGAAAACTGTTTGCAGCTATTAGCCTCCAACTCCCCGTTTGCCTGAACAGTACTAATGACTCAAGTAACATAGATTTCTCTTCAGGCATCTGCTGCTTTAATTTAACAAAACCCAGGCTGTTAAGGCTTTCCCCATCTTCCACAGCAGAGCGTAAGAAATGCCTCCATTAGACTTAAAAGCGCATTTATAAAACATAGCCCAGTCCAATATGGCCCAAGTGCCTTTGTAGAAAGAGCTGGGCATAGAGGCAAGGCAATTCCAGCATGTGGTTTCCTGTGCAGCTATAGTCCCTGCTCTAATTGAAGTTTATTTTCCACAGCACTCTGGGAAGAACAGAGGACACTCACAGGCAGGGATTTGAAACGCAGTGCAGGCAGCAAGCAATTCTAGATCTGCTCAGAGTGAGCTGCTGATGGGCAAAGGGTTGAACACTGCAGGTCATGTAAGCTCCCTGCAGCCAGCAGCTTCCAAGCGTCATCAGACCCAAACTCCCTGTGGGAAACCAGCCCAGTGCTAGCACTGCTTCACCTTTGCACCGCAGTCTGCCCCTTTGGAAACACAGAAACCTATGAAGACTGGATCTGCCATTTTCACGAGGATATTGTCCACACAATATACATGGACATACTGAATTCCACGCTGCTTCATATCATCCAAGATCTTATTATCCATCAAAGCACGGTATAAGCCACCATTGCCATCTGTAATGCAAGAGAAAAGAGAAAGTCTTGGCTCATTAATGACTTTGAGGTGAGTTTTTTGGTAGCTGAGCAAAAGCAGAAAGTACTGAACAAACTCTTGAACAGAAGAGTAGGGAATGCTTTCTAGCCCAGAGTCAGTGGTACCAGGTTTTATTTCCAGTTCTGCCACACAGTTCAGGGAAGCATGTTCCTCTTTTCACCTCAGTTCTCTCACTTGAAGAGTGGGACCATGGGGACCAGTCTCACTGAGCAGAATTATGAGATTTTATGAAGGCTAGTAAGATTCTCAGAGGGAGAATACTAAAGGGCAAATCTATGCAAAGGGTGGGAAAAGTCTTTTACACTTCTCCAGTACAGGGCAAAAGCATATTTATTCTCTTTCTTCGAGAAAGACTAAAATAAATCTTATTCTCTGTTTATCTTCCCCCAACAAGTTCTCAATGCCTTTTTAAAGGCTTGAACTGCAGCTGTAAAAGATACCTTCACACTTATCACAGATCACCTCCTGGGATGCCCCTGTCAGCTCGGGAGAACCACTCCGCAGCTGCAACAGGGTCCCAACTGGGCTGCCATCACCAAGTCTCTCACCATGTCTAGGTTAAAAGAACATTACAAGGTGAGACGTTGCTGTAGTTTTGAAAAGAGTTCATCTTCTTGGTGCTTTTTAACATTTCCAGCTATCAGCCTTGACCTCCTGACCTTCACCGCAGGAGGAACTGTGAGAGACCTCAGAGAGACTCGGAGATCTCAGAGAGAGCTCTGCTAATGCACCTTTCTCCTACCCTGCAGCCACAGCACTCCTAATCCTGCCAACACTCCCAGACTTGGATAAAAAAACATGTGCTGTGGTCAAATCTCCAGCAAGAACTAAACAGAGGTATGCTCCTGATCACCAGCCTGAAACATTAGCAAAACCTTTCCACATTAACTGGAAACATTAACCCTGACCCCTAAAGGTTAGGTGCTCTGTGTGCCCGGGCTGGCTGATGGCCTGTAGCAACTATCAAGACATATGAAGGTACTGCAGTATGGAAGAGCAAACAGCAAGGTACCTGGAGCCATGGCAATTTTCCCTTTCTCCTCCAAGATGGCCTTCCCATCAAAGGTGACAGCAGGCAGCATCCTCTGTTCAAACATGACAACGTTGCATCTATCCAAGTTGAAGTAGTTGTGTTGTACAAAAAACTCTTCTGTTGGCCCCAGTGTGAACTCACTTGTCATGATGTACCTGGGCAGGAATGGGGGCTGGGCAATGAGAAAGAACTACACAAGCAAAAGGCAAAACTACAAACTGAACACAAAAGAGGGTAATCCCAGGAGTGTGAAATGAGAGACACGGCAGCATCCTGTGGTGAGGATCTACACACGAGAGCTTTCCTCCAGAACTCATCCTGCGGTAAGGCTGCATGGGGTCCTATGCCCATATCAGAATATGATCCTACCCTGGTCTAGCTTCAGCCAGGACAAAAGAGCCTTGCCCTAAATGTGAACAACATCTGGATATCTGGATGAGCTGGAAAACGAGACAAAGGGCAGAAAACAGCCTCATTCACTCTAGATTCAAAATTATGTTAAGTGTCTAGAGAAACCCTGACCAGTTCACTCTGCCACCACCTCTTCAGTGCAAAGGCAAACAGCAGTATTTCCATATGTGGGCTGCATGGTTTGTTTTCGTCAGAAGTTTTTCTATTTCCTCCTTTCCTTTGAGGTCCACGTTGCTTCTGTCTCTTTCTCCACTGTGGAGTCCCTACAACCTCCCAACATAATACTCAGGGTCTGGCCTTGGCAGGACAGATCATAGTCACCTGCCCAGGCTGAGAGAGAATTTCCCAATGGTGCCTTGTACATAGTCGTTTCATCGGGTTACTCCTTTCCCCAGTGCCCCTGGCCTTCTGGTTTCTCCTTTCCCCTGTGTCTCCATTGGTTGTGGGACCTCGGTGACCGGCCCCGTCTTCCCTACAGGCCACTGACCTTACCTGCCCTTTGCACTGCCCTCACCGCCTCAAGGTCATTGGCTGCTGATCCTCATACTCAAGCTTGAGCCCGGCACATATTTGGGCCTTTTGTTCTGGATTCCCCTTTGGCTCCTGAAAATAAAACTGGCTGGAACTGATTTAGTGCAAAGGCCTTCTTGCCTCTCCTTGATGAGCTAGCCTCATGGTGTGTGTGTGAGCCTGACTGCTCTGCCTGAGTTTCCCCAAGCGGCCTTTCCACCGGAAAGGCTTACTGGGGTCTAGGCTTCAGCTCCACTCCCAAAAAGCACACTCCAACACTCCACCATCCTCCTTCACTACTGTCTAAAAGCTACCTTCACCACCTACCTGTCAAACTTCAACAATTATCCGCAGAGGAATACAGGGTCCTCTGTCAGCACGAGGAAACAACACAGGAGAGCCTGGTCCTCAATTCCTCATCCCCAATTTACATCTCTGTAGCACAGCAGAGCCTGGGCCCAGATGTACTGGAGCTGCAAACTGCTTCAACTGCCTCCTCACCCCCAGGAGGGGAACTGGAAACAGATGTGGCACCCCGGCTTTCAGCAGCACCTGGGAGGATGTATTTGCAATTCAGGTCCTGTATAAAAGGCTTCAGGATGAAGCACAATATGGACTCACCTTCCATGAGGAAACAATGTACGAATCAACTTTGACCTCCAATTTGTAAAACCATGTGGCAACCTCAAGCCCTCAGACACCTGCTCTTTCACTGCCAAAATCCTGCCTTAGACCAGACACTGATTCCATAAGGGTATTTCTCTATGAGGACATAGTCCTCATGGTCTAACAAAGAATATTTAGCAGAAAACATTTCCAGACATATCTGCAGTGCCTTCCTCTCACCCACCACATCCCACAGGGAATTCACATTTTGCACTTTGCCCAGGGCTCATCTCTTTTGAAAGCCAGGAGCAGCCAGCAGAACTGGGCACTGTAAACAGTGACAGCAGGAGGTGGCCTGAACACAAAGCAACAGGCTTTTTGCAGAGATTATGGACAGGGGCAGGAAGAAGGGCTTGGAAGGCTCTAGGTTGTCTTCCATGAAGGAATCTGAGAAAGCATAAATGGAGGAACGTTTTTGTAAAGCATCTGAAACAATCACTGAAAAATGCTGTTTACAATGCTGCCAGTAGCTGCTTGGAAAGCCAGCAGGGTACAGCAGTTAGGGCTGTGGTCAGTGATACAAAAGCAGTACTCAAACCCTCAGGTCTGCAGACATGGACCTGCCACCTCCCATCCCTCTGCACCCTTCTCCAGCCACTGCCATCACAAATCCTGCCAACAAAAGGCTCCCCTTGACCTGTCTCTGTACAGCACTCAGCTCAGTGCTCCTTGAAGACAACATGGGCAAGACTGGAATGCAAAGAGCCCTGCACAGCAGGTCTGGTTTTAGGTCACCTACCAGGGAATGGCACATTTGCAGTGGTGTCTCTTGCCAGCAAGCTGCTCCAATTTGCGTATTCTTTCTGCTTGAATCTGATACAAGTTCTTGCCACTGGGTAACCCCACATTGTACATGCCCTTGGGATAGCTGACTCCCAGGCGGGTTCCTTGTCCTCCAGCCAGGAGCAGCACTGCCACTTTGTTTTGTGAGATCTGATGTAAACCTGTACAGGAAAAGAAACCCAAGGGAACATAAGAACCTCCAAAGCAATTAACACCCCATGTTCTTCTCCTGAGCCTTTCTGCAGAGCTCAGGCAACAGCCAGAAGCTGCCAGTTCAATGTTGGCAGCTCAGAGAGAAGTATGTCACTGCACACACAGGAGAAAATTCATTTCACCCCCTGGATGCAGCAGTTTCCTCACCTAAAGCAACAATTGCTGCAAAAACAACAACAGCCATGAGCTGCAGGTTAGGATTCAAATTAGGATGCAAAATCTTTACTAGGGAGGTAGTGCAGCACTAGAAAAGCCATCCAGAGAGGAAACAATGTCCCCTAAGGTTTTCAAGGCTTACATTAGTAAAGCTGTAGCTGACCTGGCCTCAGGCTGTTTAGAGTTCTGTTCCAAATGGACTAGAAACCTCCAGAGGTCCCTTATTTCTATACCCCAAAGAAGCAAAGTATCATCATCTTGAGTAAAGCTTGAGGATATCTGCCTTAATCAATTATCTGTAGCTGTGCTCCAGTTTCAATAGAAGCTGAACACAGCTGCAGTCAGGGCTAGTAACACAGCCAAGCCTGTGGAACCACAGCTTCCACAACCTAATTGGAACCAATGTCAGTGCTCCTGACAAACCAGGGAAGTCCAGAACCTGGGGAAGAACCAGAGCACATAATTAACACACAGCCCACTCTCAGACTTTGGTCCCTGCCTTCTCCAAAGTCAGCATCACAATAATGACTGGCAACTGTAAGAATGATTTTTCATTAGGGAACACTTTGAGTTTCTCTGGGAATTCAAGGAACATTGGGCTTGCCCATGTCAGAAGCCACAGCTCTGCTGCAGTAGCTATCAGGGCCTTCTGCCACCGCACAGCACTGAACTGCCACTGCTCCTGCAGCCAAGGACAGCCTCTGGAGCACCCCAGTCTTCAGCAAACACCCCACATTAACCACAGCTGAGGCTAAAACATTCCTGATTTGGACTGAAAGATATGGGGACCAAAGAAATTACATTAGAAAAAAACCCAGGATTGGGTTTATGCTAATCTTTAAATAATTGGCTGTTTAAATGAACAACAGATCAAAAATATCAAATGCTGTTTTAACAACCTGGCTTGATTTTAATTCTGTTCAAAACTGCAACTTCCAGCAATTTTTTCAGCAAAGACTTAAGTTGCCGATGACATTGCAGTAACACGATTCCCCTTCCCAGGCTTACAAGTTTCAGTCTTACCACAGCAGTTACACAAGTCTTTCTCCCTAAATACATCCCTTCCAAAAAGGCTGGTGGTGTCCAGGCACACAGGGAGCCAGTTCCACAGCCATGGCTCTGCTGTAGAGCAGCCTCTGGGATCACAGGGCCATAGGAGTGAGAGCTGGAAGCCACCTCTGGAGATCTTCAGTCCTCCAAGTGGGATTAGGAGAGCTCCCTAAGGAGAAACCTGGGAGTGGAAATACTGGAATTTCAAAGTTTCATGAGGTCCTTGGATAGCAGGGAATAGGTTTAAATTGGTAATGTGAAAGACATGGAGGATCTGGGTGAGCTACATGGTGATGCAAATAAGACATCCAGCATTTCACAACCAGCATTTCACAACAAAGCACAAGCAATAAACTGCTCCTTTGTGCCTCCGTTGAGCTGCCTATGAGACTCAAAGTACAGAGCAGAAGATCTCAGGTATTACTTTAACCAGGAGTACTTGCCCCAGTCCCATCACATGGTTTTCCTGTGTACTCAGCTTTTTGCCAGCACAGGGCACCACTGCAGGAGAAGGGAAAGAACTGAGTGGAGAGGTACCAGAGCATGGCTCCAAACCTCATCCCCTGGCTTGAGTGGTGGCTGTTTCCCTACTGGGATCCAGCACAGAAAGAACTTATGGAGGTGGAAAAAAATCCTAAAAAAGCTGCCCTGTGGGACACTTCCAAACTGTTCTGCTCCATCCCTGGAAATGCTCAAGGCCAGGTTGGACAGGGCCCTGAGCAATCTCATATAGTGGGTAACATCCACACCCATGGCAGGAGAGTTAGGACAAGATAATCTTGTCTTTAACATCCCTTTCAACTCAAACCATTCCATGATTCTGTTAAACGGGCAATTAAAACATTTTTTAAAAATTATTTTTCTTTAAAATAATCTAGAACTGAAACTTGAGCTAAAGTATTTCACAGCAATTTAAACCTAAGCTGCTTGAGGTCTGAGCTCAGCCTTTGCTGGCCTCAGTTGCTGCAGCATCGGGGGTGCTGCTTTGGGATGTAATTGAGATTCATCCACCAGTGGAACAAGCTGGGCACTTGACCTGCTTCATCTCCCCCCTGCACTGCCAGGCTCACACAAACACACACACTGAGGTTCTGATGCAACAAACCACATCCCACCAGATCCCAACTTAGACATTTCTGCAAGGCAACAAATTGTGACCAAGGGCATCATTCACATGACTCTGAAGTGAACACTGTATTGAGAAAGTCCAGGAGGTCTCCACTTTGCCCCACAGCATCAAGCAGCTACAATTCTCAGCCACAGTTCACAGGTACCAGAGCTGGCATCACCCCACTGAAATGCAGACAGCTCACAGGAGACAGCAGTTCCCCAAAGTTTTCCACGCAGTGACAAGGGATCTGCTCAAAGGGGAGCTGGCATCTCACACTCGTCTCCTGGAGGGGCCCCTCACTGCAGGGTCTAAAACCACAACCTCAGCAGGGTAAACTCAAGCCCAAAGCAATATCACTGATAACATCAATGATATCACTTTTTTTACAATCCACCAGACTGATAGGGCCGTATTCCAGGAGGGCTCACCATGGTACACATGAACAACCCAGACAGGGCAGTGCATCCCATCGTTTATGGCATTCTCAGTATTTATGGTCCAACCTTACAACCCAGAGAGTTTTTCCAAGTTCTGATCTTAGGTCACCATGAAAACAACCAAAAAATTTTGAGTAAGTAGCTCTACTCTGACTTCCCAACTGTAAAATTACCAATATTCACAACTAATGTTCATAAGAACTGACTCTTCTGGGTGCAATGGAAAGATCTATCCCCTTTAAAAAAATCCACCTTATTTTCTGCAGCATATGAAATACAAACAGCTCAACTAAAGAGAAAATGTGTTGGCAGCTGAGACACTCACCAATACTGCAGTCAGTCCTACTCTGCATAAAAAGTGAAAAAAACAAAAATAGATTTTGTAGGAGGAACAGACTGGTCTTGCAAGAACAGACTGAATTCTCATACTGAACAGGCACGTGAGTCCCATTACAACAGCAATCAACAAGAGAAGAAGACTTCAAACTTTTCAATTCTGCAGAGCAGTCAGATAACCAGAATGGCTCATCAAACTCTCTGATGAAACGGGGTACACTTCAGCCCATGGTCATGACTTAGATTTCATTAATGAAACACTGATAATGCAAAAATGCTTGTGTCGGTGTCTGATTTATACCATCACTCCTAGGGCTGCCTGGAAAATGTGATAGTTAAATGTCAGTGTTTAAGACCTGAAAGCAAATCTGACCAGGCAGTTTTGTTGTCTGAGACACAATAACAACAGTATTGATTTTTTAACTATTTTAACTATTAAAAAAATCTCAGTTTTTAACACCTCCCAAGACAAGTTTTCAGTTGTCTGGTTCTTTTATCCATCTTTTTTTATCATAGAAAAAGGGGGACGGGGAAGGAGGAGACATCATTTCAGCTGTTCAGTCTTTGGAGGATGCAATGCAGGTGGCAGCTGTGGGGACAGACACTCATGGACAGAGCACAGAGCAGCTCAGCTCAGGGTAATGATGACCCCACAGCCACAGGCTGTACCAGCCATGCACCCTCAAGGACACTGGGCAACAGGTTGGGATGGTTCATCTGCTCCCAGCCTGCTCAACACACCACAAAGGCCTTTCAGAGCTGCATCCCCTCAGAGACCCACGATCCCACAAAGCCTGTGCCCACGACACCAGTTCCACTGGGAAATGCCATGCAGGGATGCTGCCACATCTGCAGGGACACATAGCAGTGCCCACGTTCAGCGGAACAAAGTCTTTGCTCCTGACTGCCCTTTTCTACGAAATAAAATCCCTCTTTAGCCTTAAACCGGATCATAAAAAGAAAACAGAACATCTGTGTGTACCCCTTCTGGTCGAAATTCAGGCTGCCTGCGGGACTGAAGTGGCCTGGAGCTATCGGACTTTAGGGCCAGGTGATTTGGGCACAGTGGCAGGATCTCAAACACATTAGACCTGGGCTACTTCAGGCAGTGCTGGCAACCAGCAAGGCCAGCCCACACAGGTAGTCTGGCCTTCCTTTCTCTTCCTTTCCGTGCTGTGGCCAGTGGCACAGGGCAGACACACCAGTTCCTCATCCACCTAGCCAGCTGGGGACAAGTGACCCCGTTTGATAAAGCTGTTTTATTTTAACTGTGGGGCCCTGACCCAGTCCCATCTGCCTCTAGGGCTCAAAGGGTCCTTTCCTCCTCACTGTGACACCCACAAATAGCCCTGCCAAGATCGACTTGGGGGTATGGTGGATGAGAAGCTCAACATGCCCTGACCAAGTGCACTGGCACTCAGAAAGCCCCTGTGCCCTGGGCTGATACCACAAGGGGCAGCACATGTCGGGGAGTTCTCTGCCCTGCTCAGGTGAGACCCCACCTGCAGTGCTGCCTTCAGCTCTGAGGTTGTCAGCATGAGAAGGGCAAAGAGGTGCTGGAGCAAGTCCAGAGAAGGCCACAGAGATGCTCCAAGGGCTGGAGCCCCTCTGCTCTGGAGCAGAGTCCTTTCCAGGGCCTAAAGGGGCTCCAGGAGAGCGGGAGAGGGTTTTTGGACAAGGGATGGAGGGACAGGACACAGGGGAATGGCTTCCCACTGCCAGGGTGAGATGGGATATTGGGAAGAAATTGTTCCCTGTAAGGGTGGGGCGGCCCTGGCACAGGTTACCCAGAGAAGCTGTGGTTGCCCCTGGATGCCTAGAAGTGTCCAAGGCCAGGCTGGACAGGGCTTGGAGCAACCTGGGATAGTAGAAGGTGTCCCTGCCCATGGCAGGGGGTGGTATAAGATGGTCTTTAAGGTCCCTTCCAACGTAAACCATTCTGGGATTCTATGATTCACTGTACCAACTTATGTTCCTTCCATCACCACTCAGCCCCATGAGTGGAGTCTGACACAGCAGAAAAGCTCCTCTGCCCTGTGACCCTGATGCTTCTATTTCTGTTTCTGCTTGGAAAATTTGACTTCCCTGCCCATATATCCTCACTTCTTTACTGGCAACGTTGGCTGTGCAGCCACTACTCAAAATTTAGGCAAGTATCTCTACAACCACAAATTTAGGCAAGCATCTCTACAGGTGGGTTTTCCTGATTTTCTTTTTTTTTTATTAAAATTACTTTTTAACAGTGCTGTTATATTTTTATAAAGAAAGCTCCAAGACACATATGAGCCCTTATAAATAAATAAGAGTATGCACTTAGAAAAAAGCACGAGACATCAATGTAAGATTTACATGCTGTGGGAAGAGCACATCCAGCCACAATCTCCCCCATTACCCCTAGCTTTCACACACCCACATCTACCAGGCTCCAAAAACCATGGATTATGGACTTTCTTGGGCTTCTTCCATCCACTCTGCTCCCAGACCCCATCGGCCTTCTACCGCACACGACACAGCATGGATGGGGATCAGCACCTGAGACCACCAGCCTTTGCATCTGTTAGTGGGCTGGGAGCTCATCCTCCCGTGAAGGCAGCTACCCAGTTCAGCAGCAGTGAACACCCCCCTCCCCAGCTCCCACCCTCCCCAAGGATTCCTAGTCATGGAATGCTTTGGGTTGCAAAGGATCTTAAAGACCATCTCCTTCCAGCCCCTGTCACGGGCAGAAACACCTTCTACTATCCCAGGTTTCTCCAAAACCTGTCCAACCTGGCCCCGAACACTTCCAGGGATGGGGCATCCACAGCTTCTCTGGCCTGTGCCAAGGCCTCACCACTCTCACAGGGAACAATTTCTTCCTAATACCTAATCTAACCCTGCCCTCTGTCAGTGTAAAAGCCATTCCCCTTTGTCCTGTCATTCCATGTCCTTGACCAAAGTCCCTCTCCAGCTCTCTCGGAGAGCCTTTAAATCCTTTAGTATTACATATTTTTCATGACAGGCAATGCAAATCATTTTGACAGAATACCCCCATACCCTCTAAACAGTATTTTAAGTGTCATGTCCACTTGTTTTTTGAACACTTCCAAAGATGGTGACTCCACAACTGCCCTGGGCAGCCTGTGCCTATTGCCTGATCACCCCTTCAGTGAAGAAATTTTCCTCAGTATTCAACCTGAATCTCCTCTGGCACAACTTGAGGCTCTTTCCTTTTATCCTATCGCTGGTTGTGTGGGAGGAGAGACTGAGCCTCACCTGGCTATCATTGCCTGTCACGGAGTTGTAGAGATTTTCTGATCCTGCCAGGCGTGGCCGCGGGGCCTCGGCCGATGCATTTCATAACGCCGAGCGAAAACTCGGTGTCTCACCCAAAGTTTCCCGGGCCGAGGACACCGGCTGCCGGCGCTAAAGGCCGGGGTGTAGCTGTGATCCCGCTCTTACCCCGACCCGCCGTCCCTGCGGCTCCCACCCGCCGGTCACCGGCCTCGGCAGCACGCAGTGCCGGGGGTGGACTATCCGGCGCCCCGCTGTGCCACCGCAAGAGGCGTCTCCTGCCCCGGGGCCCCGCCGGGCGCAGCCCCTGTCCCGCACTGGCTGGGAGTCGGCGGAACGTGGCTGCCCCAGAACCCCGCGCCGGACCCCAACAGCCCCGGAACGGAAGGGACAGGCGGCCCCGCGCCCCGCTCACCTTCCGCCTCCCAACGCTGCAGAGCGGCGGGGCCGCTGCGGCGGGCGCTGCCCAGCAGCTCGGCGGGGAGGGGCTCCATCCGGCCGTCCAGGCGCTCGGGCGGGCCGCGCTGGCGAGCCCCGGCCGCCGCCGCTAGCCGGCAGTGCTCGCCCAGCCCCGGCGGCAGCGCCGCCAGCAGCGCTCCGCGCTGCGCCGTGTCCAGCTCGGCCCAGAACCGCAGCAGATGGCCCTGCCCGCACCGCTCCAGCCGCGCCCGCACCTCCTCGGGTGGGTCCATGGCGTGGAGAGCCCGCTCTGAGCGGCGCAGGACGCGGCGGCACCGGGCGGGGCGGCGGGCCGGGGCGGGGCCAGAGGTGCCGTCCCACCCTCCGGAGCCCCCTCCCGGCGCTGTAGAATTTGTACTCCATGCCGGTTGGTCACTGTAAATCAGAATTTTCAACACAGAAAGAGATATAAGACATTATACCAGGGACCCAGCTCTCTTGGGACCCTGTTTTGAGCTGGACACTGGCAGCTGAAAGCAGGGCTCCTTCATACCCACGGGCCTAGCAATAAACCACATGTTCCAAGAGCTGCCCTGTCTCCAGAGATTCCTCTCCCTGCCGTCACCGCACGCTCCTACAATATCTTAATACTTATGATCAATGCAGAAACTAATATATAAATGCAAAAGCCAATATCATAGTGGAGTCCCTTTTTTAACATGAGCATAGTAAAATCCTCACTCACAGGCTGTGATTGCCACTTACTCACAGTAGCCATCCTGCCTGCAGTCAGAGCCCAGCTGGATAGGAGAACATGAGAAGAACAGACAGCAGCTTAGACACAGCCACCTCCCTGCATGTAGTTGGAGTCCGGGAAGCTAGACCCCATCCAGATGTGACCATCAGGTCAGGAAGAATCCCTGAGAGTTGTCAAAGCTTCTGTTTCACATTCTGTTTCTTATTTTATGTGACTTAACATAGCTCCTGCTCAGAAGAGCCTTGGGGTCTTGAAACCTCCTCACTCTGCTTCCCTTTACATGAAACCTCTCCCTGATGTAGTTGCATGCCTTGCCTGCCCAGTGTGCAAATGAGTGCAGGTCCTTCCACACACGTGGTGCCTACATAACCACCCTTATCAGAAAAGGCTCTGTCAGATCCAATTTGTAAATCAAGCTGTGCCTTTTCCTGCAGAACTTGGTTGGAGGAATCCCATCCTTACCTTGAAGGAATCCAATCTCAGAGCTGTGGGATCTCATACCCATAGGATTCTAGAAGAACCAAAGCAAATCACACTGCTGCTGGCAAATGTGTTCCCCCTCCCCAAATCCAGCCATCCACCAGAACAGGTTAGTCTGGCTGCACAGCATCCCCCCTGCAGCTGGTTCTACAGCCCATGGCACTCTGTGTGTAGGTATTTTCTGCTGCAAAGCAAGAAAAATGGTGACGGGTTGGATTAGTTACACCAGGCAGAACAACCCTAGTGAACAGGAGGGAGAGATGCTTGGGCCAAACAAAACACAAACATGCAGGTAGAGCAGGAAATTCAGCAAGAAAAAAGCTTCAGCTCACTGACAGCAGAGACAACAAACATTGCTCCATCATGGTGAAGTATCCCACCAGGAGAGAGGCAGAGGTTGTTGTGTTTAGGACCTTGCTCCAAGCTTCAATATTTAAGTGCACACTGATAGGAAAGATGTGTGCTGATGTCGTTACAAATGAGTCGATGGGTGAGAGTCTTTGAGAGAAATGGGTGTTAATATCTTCGAAATGGGTCTTAATCTACAAACATCAAGCCGCACAAGTTTGGTACAGAACTCAAAACAGTTTGACCTGCCAGTTTGAGCTTCTGAACTTCAGGGTAATAGGAGAAATGGATCTTCACAAAGTCTATTGCAGAACCCAGACAGTCTGAACTTCTGGTGGATCTGCAGAACAAAGCCCAGATTTCTGAATTTGGGGGGAAAATGTCAATACATGTTCAAGGGTGGAATATGTAGTAGGCAGTTCAGGAAGACTGTACCTTCCTAGTAACTCAGCCAATGGGGAAAAGAAGAGGGCAAAATGCGGCCATGAGTTTAGGAGCAAAGGAGGCTGCATCCTGTGAAATCTCAAAAGAGATCCCACAGGTGTATGGACTCTCTCCCTTTATTTGAATAAAGCTGAAGGACTCCTCTGTCTTCTTTGTGGACACTGGCTTTTCCACACACCAACAACATATTCTCCAAAGAAATATGGTATTACAGTCATTCCCTGAACAAGGTGACAGGCTAGTGAATTTTTGGCTGTGGGTACAGATGTGACTGCTGTTGCCCTTGGCCACTCCTGGCTTGGTTGGCAGCAGGAGAGTGGAGTTTGTGATAGGACAGAGTGATTGCTAGATGGATTCTGACTGGAAGCCTTGCAGCATCTATTGGACTTCTGTTTAAGCCCCAGATGTTTCCCTCTATTTAAACGTGCTGTGCTAAGACAGCAGGAGAGGCAGCATGGTAAGACAGGATGCAGTGACTGCCATTTCCTGCTAATATCAGTTCTTGCTCTGTGGACTGAGGTGAGCAAACAACCCACTACCCTCTGGACAGCTTATTTCAACAGCTCACCAGCTTCCCTTCTCCCAGCCCTTGTGACAGCCTCTGAGCCACCGGGCATCCACCAGACTTCCTGCTTGCTGACCTTCCAGGGGAAAAAAGAACCTGGAAGAGAGCAAAGATGCTTTGTGGCAAGTGCCTGGTCCTCATCAAGGCAAATAGAGCATGTGCTCAAGATGTCCCAGAGCAGAAAGATGGAAAACACAATGGCATTGCAGAGCTGGGAAGATCAAATGAGACATCCCTTCCCAAGGGGGAAACCTCTCCCACCATGCTCCCCTCACTATTTTTAGCCTCTGCTGAGAGGTCTCCTGGAGACAGATGCATTTCTGGTTTGACACTTTGGTACCCCACTGGGAGTAATTCGCTGCTAGCTTTGGGGCTGAAAGAACACTTAACACCAATTTTACTTAATTGTTCAGTGATGAGAAGTACCAGGACTTGGCATCTGGACTGTTGGCACAGCCCCAACCAACTGTGCCAGGTGGTGACCTGTGCTGGCTGGGGATAAATCCACTCTGGATGCAGCACTGCATGGGCCAGTGGAAGTGCCAGCTGTTCCGTGGGCCAGGCAGCAGCACACACGCATTGAGTCCACAGACCTGTGGCTGGCTCCCCAGCAGACCTTGCTCTCCCCTAGGAAGACGTGGCAACAGAGGTTGACAGCATCTGCTTGTACATGGTCCTCAGGAGACAACCTTCTGGCTGTAAGTCACCATGTGTCCTCTGCAGCATCAAGATTTACATGTGAACACCCACCTGCTGCCAAAGCTAGCACGGGGCTCAGTCTACTGCCACAATCACCCATCAGCACCCTTCGATGTCCAGTGTCCCATGGGAAGGTGCCCAAGACTCCAACCTCAGCATTTCTTTACCCCAGTGCTCTGCTGAGGTTTGATGCAGCTGCTCTGGCCTCTCCTCACAGAGGTGGCAATCGTGGTTGTTGGGACACACTGTGCTGCCACCAGCCTCCAGTAGATGCCCTGTGCCATCTCCAGTGATATGTTGGGTGTCACCACACCAGAGCTATGTGTGTCATTGCCGGTACCCACAGGCCAGGAGGGCTGGGCCAGGTCTGAATGGCAGCTGGTGCTTCCCAGCAGCTCGAAGGAAGGAGAGCTGAATAACTATATTGTTTATATTTAAAAAAACCAAAGACTTCTGGGTTTGTCAGAAGAGTCTGGGCTGGCCCCAAGACTAACTATACAGTGAGAGAAAATAAAAACCACACCCCCAAGAAGTCTTTCCCAAGGATATCCAAAATCTCCCAATCTTATCCACCAGACCACCATGAGGATGGAAATGTCAGCCTGTCTCAAAGCAGCTTTGTCAAGGGCACTTTGGTACAGAAAACACAGTAAGAGCAGAGCTGCCCCGGCAGTTATGTCCCAGCTCCCTGATTGCCACATGGACGTCAGCAATAGCATTTCAGCTGAACTTGCAGACACAGTAAACACCAGGAATTGTTTCTGGTATCTCTGGTTCACTTTCCTGATAGGATAGACTGGCTAGGCAGGAAGATGGGACACAAGACATTATAAGGTTGTTCTGATTTCCTCCTGTTATTCCTGGCTGTTCCTGCAAGATCAGAGGATGAGGGAGGAACCTTGATCTCTTTTTTTGCAGATCAAGCCTTTGCTGAGCAAAACAGCCCATGTGCTGATGCTGCCAGAACTGAGCAGCACCAGAGTGACTGCCCTGTTTTTGGAGTAGGAAGTGAAGGGAAGCACTGGTTCTTTCTCCCTGTACCCTGAACAGGTGTAAACCTGTTCAGTCAAACAAAGCTAAGCCAAGCAGAGATCTCAAACAGGTAGGACAGGTCTGGGAAATTTATGAAAAGAAATGAGTTAAAGAAAAGCAGACTGTAAACAGCTGACCTGCAGCACAGAGAGGACCTTGGTAGAGAAAAGCCCCAAGAGTCTCCAGAGGCTGCTGTGATTTACCTGGCAGCCTGGGGCTGTCAAGGCTGAGTCTCCGTGGAGAAGTGGCAAGAACGGAATGAGAAGCCAGAAGTAGGACCAAAGTGCTGAAGACACATGGATGAAGTCTGACCTGGACAGGGAATCTGATGGCAAGGGAGCATAGCAGGGACCAGGTGAGTGGGATGGTTTGAGCCCCAAGTAGCTCCCACCTTCTTCCTTCGAAGCCAACTCAGAGCTAACAGGAATCACCCCTGGCATGTGGCACAAGGAGGTGTCACCTGTCCATGACACAGGTAGTCTCACAGCCTGAGCTCCTGGACAGTGGTTCATCACCTTTCCTGGCCATCACCCATCTCCAGCAGGCTTGCTCCCTGACACTCCTCTCAACATAATGAACATCAAACCAGGGTGGGAGCTCTGGAGGTGCCGGCACATGGCTGCTAAGAGCTCCTTGAACAAACTGAAGTGCCTGTGACATGGGAATCGTGACATCAGGGCTTTGCAGTGCTGCAATGGACTCTGATCGAGGGGTTTTCCAGAGGAGACAGCACCTTGCACTAGGATTAACATGCTGCTGTGTCTAACAGACATGGCAAATTTCCCTGTAAAGCAGAGAAACTCATTCTCTTACCAATGCATATTAAGTTTGTAAAAGATAAGCTCCATATCCTGTTTACCTCACTTGTAAACACTGGTGGGTTTTTGCCTCCTTTTTTATGTCTGTGGTTCAACTGGGCTCCTACCCCATCTCCTGCTGGCTGCTAGCCACTGGTGCCTTACCAGCCACAGCACTCCCTCTGTCAGCATTTATTTCCCTCATGGCACCAGACAAGTACATCACACAGGACTCCTCTGTGCTGGTGCTCTACATCGCCCTCCTGTAGGAATGCTGCATTGACTGACACTTCTTGGGTGTGTTTGCAAAGGTGGCAGTAAGACTCGTTGGGATTTTCCTTGCCCCTGTTCACTGATCATATTGGCTCTGAAGTCTTTAGAAGTTGTGTTGGTTTTGGCTGGGTTAATTTTCTTCCCAGTAGCTGTTACGGGGACAGGTTTTGGATTTGTGCTGAAAATACAGAGACCAAAATACGGTATTCACAATATGGAGATATTTTTTCTTATTGATGAGTAGGGCTTGCACAGACCCACGGTCATTTCTTCTTCTCACCTCAACCCACCAGGGAGGGGGATAGGGGTGCATAAGGTGTTGGCGGGGATACACAGCAAGAACAGATAACCCCAACAGACCCAACAGATATTCGGGACCATCCGACATCATCCTCAGTATATAAAGCGGGCGGAAGAAGGAGGAGGGGCGAAAGGAGCGGGCCCAGGGCGTGGCGGGCGCCGCGTGCAACTCAAATTGCCGTGCTACATCTCAGCCAATGGCCAGAGCGTCTGCCCGCCGCTAGCCAATGGGAGCACGGCACTCTTGGCCGCCAGCCAATAGGCGCCGGGGGGCGGAACTTGGAGTAACGCTCGGATCGGCGGCGATGGCCCCGGAGCGCGGTGATCGCTCGCTCCCCGCCGGTACCGAGGGTCTTCCCCGGGTTTTCCTGCAGAGCCTGCGGACTCTTTTCGATATCCTGGATGACCGGCGGCGGGGTTACGTGCACCTACGGGAGATCGAGTCGCGCTGGCGGGGAGCGGAAGCGCAGGAGCTGCCCGCCGGGGTGATGGAGGGGTTGCGGCAGGCGGCGCCGGCCAACGGGTACCTCACCTTCGAGAGGTTCGTTTTGGGGCTGCGGGCGGCCCTGCCTGGGGCTGAGCTCCAGGTGGAGGGTGGCAGCGGCGGACGGCGGAGCGTGGAGAAACCGCCGAGTCCTCGCTGTTCCGAGGAGCGGCGCGGGAAGAGCACCCGGCAGCGGGAACCGGGGCACGGCCAGCCCCGAGGCCGCGGTGAGTGGTGGAACTGAACTCGGGGCCTCGGGCTCGCGGAGGTGATGGCAGCGCCGGGGCCGGGGACTGGCTCTCGGAGGTCGGGATGGGATCCCGCGGCTCACCCTCCTCCCCTGTCACCTCCTCCGGGCTCAGAGCCAGCGGTTCCCGCAGGGCCGGTGTAAAACTCCCCCAGAGTTACTGTTGGTCTTAGTTTGGCTTCGCTGAACTCCCATCCCGGTGCGAATATCCCAGCGCCGCTGCCCGCCTAGGGCTGTGCTCCCCTCGCGATGCGCTGGGTTATTTATAGCGCTGACAAGCTAAGGGCTTTGCCGTAATGTGTCCGTGGTTGTCCCCTGGCGTAGAGTCTGTCCTGACCTGCCCTGGGGGTGGGTGGCACAGCTGGGTGTCTCGGAGAATGGCTGGGCCCTGAGGACCCCCAAAGCCGAGCAGCTTCCCTGGGGTGAAGCTGCGGTCACGGAGCGGTCACGGGGCAGCCCTGTGCTCAGTGGGCTCTGCGCTGGGCTGGCCCTCAGAAATTACTCCTTCACGATGACATGCGTGGTTAAGACAAACAAAAAATGCAAAATCTGATCCAGCTTTTTGATTTGGCTCATGCCACAGCACTATTGCAAATAACAAATAATTGATCAATTAATAAATGGGAGAGTGGCACCAGGGTGATGTGCTCTGCTGTCCCAGGCTCTGTCCACAGAGCTCATCTGCACATCCCTGTGGACTCTGCCTTTTCCTCGGGATCTGGGCTCCCTGTGCTGGCTCTGCCAGAGCCCTCCAGGGTGGTACACTGACCTTGGCATGGGGAAGACTGTTTTCACTGGCATCTTGATTTTTTGCTAGTCAGGGGAAGACATTACAAGGAAACCATGCTTCTGGGCTTATCTAGGCGGGTAATAATTCTTTATCTGGATTTGTGAAGTGCTTTGAGATCAGAGGTGACAAAGTCTGTGTGAGAAGCTGGTACTTGTTATTGCACCACCTGAGTGCAATGACTTCCTCCACCCTGGGAAGGTCAGGCTGGTTTGTTGTCCCTTCTGCTGAGTGGAGAAGAAACTTTTAGCTGTGACTGAGGTTCTCTGCTTTCCATTTTGCCTCCAGACTAGTCACTGGAGCTACATCTAAGGGAATATTATTAAGCAGACTAACCCTTCTATCATCGAGAGTGTGAATCTGGAAAAACCTGAAAAAAATCCTGCTTGGTGAATAGACAGCAGATTGAAAGCTCTGCCCTGGGAAGGAGTAGGCAGATGACTGCAGAAGCTTTGTGCTTGCTGAGGATCTTTCCATTACAGCGTGATGTTTCATAACTGTCCAGAACCTGCAAGCAGGGTTAGTGCCTCAGCCCTTGCTGCCGGCATCCCACACTGCAGGGCTGCATTTTGGCAAGAGGGCTGAGTTTCAGGTTCGTACAGTAGCTTAGAAAATGTTACAGCTCTGTCATTCCATCTCTTCTAGTTCTAGATCCTGCACAATTTCCCAGTGTGCTCCTCCACAGATGGTTCCCCAGGGTGCATTTGAACAGGTGGATGTCCTCAACTGTCTGCAAGGGAGTTGAGCAGTGCCATGGCAAGATATGGCTCCATCCCTGCTGTGGAGATGTGTGGTGGATGCTGGGAGCTGCCTGTGGCTCCAGGAAGACCTGTTTCCATTAAGATTATATCATTTGGGTGTGAGGCTGCTCTGAGCCTCCAGCTGCGTGTGGTGGTTTCTGTAAGACCCCAACCAAGAGCAGTGAGATGATGTATCAGTGCTCATAAGCTGCAATGTGTCAGAGGAAATGCTCCCTGCCTGTGTTTTGGGGGAAGAAGGTGCTCACAGGGTGCCTTCCCAGCTCTACTTTATGGTGTAAGGAGCATCTGCATGTGTCGGGGTGATTTGGATGTGACTCACGGCAAAATGGCAGAGGTTGGGGCCAGCTGGTTCTCCTGGCATGTCCAGGGGTGCAATGAGCCAGTGGGACAGCAATTCTGTCCTCTCTCCCACACTAACCTCTGCTAGCATGGGGGCAGAAGTGCTTCTGATGTCCCTGCTTAAGTCAGCTTTCAACTTCTCCTCAGTGCCGGTGCAGTCTGCGAGCTGCTGCTTGTCACCCCATGATCCCTGGGGAGCTAACAACACCCACTGGACACAAGGATGATGAGATGAATATTGGAGAAGTCACAGGGCAGGGAAGTCACCATAATGATGTCCCTACCTCTGGTGCCTGGTGCAGTGTCTGAGCTCATTGCTCTTGGGGGTCTTTACCCCAGTAGTTCCCCTGTGAGCTGGGACCTGGAGTAGTCAAAGCACAGAGCAGAAAGAGCCCAGGAAGTGTGTCATAGCCCTGGGCACTGGCTCCTCCCCAGCACAGTTCTTTCCCTTGCTCCAGGGCTGACTTGGCTTCTAGCAGCTGGAGAGCTGTTGACAGTAGCAGAAGGGAGGGGATGGTTTGTTGGGGCTTGTCTGGGCCATTGCCAAGGATAGTTGTGGAGAAGTGTAAAACAGCCATGAGGTGTCTGCTTGTCCTGGGCAGAGAGGGTCCCAGAGGGAGGAAGGAGCCTATCCATTATCTCATGGCAGGATCTCTTCCACCTCTGGTGATCTGATCCTGTTCTTTCCCTAAGAAGAACTATCCCAACTTATTAGCAGGGGTGCTGTTTTAGCCACTACCTTGTCAGCTCAAGTGTGCAGAGCTCGGTTGGTTGACCAGGAGCAACTGCTTAACACAGGTGCAGCTCAGCTCAACTCAGCACTTCTAGGTAACTGCAGCAAAAAGTTACTTAACGTGTGTTTGTCCTGCAGCTCCTATCAGAAGTGTTCCTGGCTTTGCCTTGGGATTCTGACTGTTGAGAGTATCATTGGTTTTGGGGCTGTTCTTCAGCTTTTTGAGCAGGTATAGTAAAGGTCTGCTAGGACGTGTGTGGTCACACCAGTCTTGCTGGGTTCTTCCCAGACAGATTTGGGTGTATGCAACCAAAGGGAGCTGGCAAAGCAGATGGATGGGTGATATCAAAGACTTTGTGTTCACTGATGTGCTAGAGACCTGTCTGTGCCAGAGCGCTTGCTGGGAGGTGGAGTGAGATACTGTGATGGACCAGAAGGAGGACTTTTCCCATGGCACGGTGGCTTCTTTCCCCATGGCTGGCTTCTTCTGCCTCATATCCTTCCTCCGTCATGTCCATGTGCTCAGCTGAGGAAACTTGTGGAGCAGAGGGAAGAAATGTGCCAGCCCATGTGGTGCCACACACCCTGTCCTGGCGCTCACAGCCTTTCATGTGCCTGCAGCAGGGAATGTGCCAGACCTGTGGCAGGCAGCTTTGGTAGAAGGGTGTGCAAGGAGTAGGGGTGCCTGACAGACGTGTGGGGAGCTGTCCTGGGAAGAGGGCGTTTTCCCTATCTGCCTGCCATCACTTGTCGACTCCCTGCTGCTCTTCTTGAAAAGCCAGGTTGGAAAAGGAACTCTTGAGGAAACCTGTGTGCAGGGAGCAGGCGAGCTGTAGAACTGAGGGGGTGGCACAAGACAGGGTATGCTGGACACTTGGCTGGGGACTGGAGCAGAAAGGGAGGGACAGTGAGCTGCTGCCCAGACTTGCTTGGGGGTGTGCTGGCTGCACCCCTGGCTGCCCTGATGCTGTGGTTTGGGACGGTGGGGTGTCCCGCTGCTGTTCTACCAGCTTGGCTAGCAGTGGATTTGAGCTGGCTTGGCTGGGACTGCAGGGATTGGTTTCTGGTAAGAGTGGGCAGTGTGGGGCTTGTATGGACTTCACTGCAGGTGCCCAGGGAATGCCTGCCCTGACTGACAGGCAGGAGGTGCCTGATCCAGCCTGGAACCTGCCAGTATGAACTTAATCTTCAAAAATAGGTTATGCATGGATTTGCATCAGCACTATGTGTTTGTAGTAGATTAGTCTTTTGCAAGATAGGATGTTGGGGGTTTTAATAAAATTTTGGAAAAGCTACAGCCTGATTTACTTTATGGTTACATCATAGACATAGTGTCTGGGCTGGATATCCACATGGCCAAGTCCATCACCAAGCAGGAGCTGCCTTCAGGAGAAGTTGGTTTCCTGACAGAGTTGGTCCCACCTGAGTGGAAGCCAGGTGTCCCATGAGAACACATGAAGGCAGGCAATATCACTAATGGTTTAGTTGCCCCGGGTGGGACTGGACCAGCTTTGCTTGGAAACTGCTTGCTCTCTACAGAAGATGACATTGAGGTCTGCTGCCAGCCTGGCACAGCTGAGTCAGTTATTCTGACACCTGTGCTGCCTGGACAGAAACAGGAACAGGTGCTCAGGCTAGTGGTTTGCTCAGTCTCTCCGTTTGCAAGACCATCCTGCAGATCATCTCACAGAAGTGGCCCTGGGGAGGATTTTCTTGAAAGTAGCTTGTGGCCTCATGCCTTCCTCTGTTCCAGGTGGTGATGCAAAATGTGCTGGGCAGTCCCAGGGAGACAGTGGCCACCCAGGGGCTGGGGACACTCGGAGGCATCAGAGAGGCCGTGCAGAACACCGGAGACACACCATCACCAATGGCGTGGACTTCAGCATGGTAAGGGAGTGTTGCGGGCTCCCATGAAGGGGAAGGAGGATTGCAGGGGTCCCTCACTGCTGACACCATCTCTGGCCTTTGGCTTCCTCTCTGCCCACCCTGCACATGTGAGCTGTGGGACATCAGGCAAATTCTGATATTTTGGATATAAAGATCTGTTGATGTATGTGGATGTTCTGCCATTATTTCCAAGGTACTTTCTGTCCTGAATCATGCCACACAGGGAGGAGGTGGATGCCTTCCCCCAGAGTGGGGTCAGCCTATGAAGCCAGTGTGCTGGCTTCCTTCCCTACGGCAAGGTCTTGGGAAGCGAAAGACAAAGGTGGAGGTGTGGGAACAGATGGATCTCTGGGCCTTTAGAGCCCCCCCAGCAAGGGTCAGGTATGCTTTGTGCTGGCAAGCAGTGGGGCCAGGCTATGTCCCCTCCCAGGTGTTGCGTGTAGATCAGGGCTCAAACATGCAGGTCCTCTTGGCTTCTGACAGACTTTCTGGTAGCAAAGCAGAGAAATCTACATTGAATTTATCCAGGCAGCCCAGGATGGAGGGATCTCCACTGCTGAGTGGAGAGGCTTGGATCAAATTGCCTGGGTGAAGGGATCGCATTGCTCCCAGATGGAATGGAGTAGCTGCCTTGGACTGTTGCCAACAGGCTCAAGCTAAATTCTCCTGGACAGAGAGCCAGGACAAAGCCTGCAGGATGAGTACTTGGTGGCACTGTCACCACTGCACTTTCACTCCTTGCACCCTGGTGTTACCCTGCTCCTGCAACCCATAAGGCCTGGCCAGTGGTGCCCAGCCTGTCGCTGGCCTTGGGGGCACAACATGCCCTGATGCCAGCTTGGGGAGGGAATGTTTGTGCAGGTAGTTTGCTGGGCTTGCAGCCATGTGAGGGGCCTCTGCTGAGAGGTGCTGATCAGGAGTGATAAATGTATCTCTGTGTGTCTGGGATTGAGGGCTCTGCTGCTTAGGGTTTTGGGGGTTGGGGGTTGCTGTTTGGAGAGAGGAAGGTCTCTGCTTCCCTGTCAAGGCTCTTCCCTGTATGTGCAGCTCTGGGCTGGAGTACATCTCAAGGTCCCAAGCTCAGGGTGCTTTGTGAGGGGGGTGGTGACCACCATGTCTGTCTCCAGCTCCAGGCTTGTGTTGCCCTGGTCTCTATCCTCCCAAGTTGTCATGTGGGCAGTGGGAGAGATGTCCCCTCCTTCCCTCTCTCTCTATATGTCACCAAGAGCTGCACTGCCTTTCTGTGCTTCTGACCCCAGAGAAGGGGTGTCTCAGCCTTTCCTGACACACTGAGCACAGCCTTTAGGCACTGGTGCCATTTCCAAGCCTACAGAGACAGCTGGAACAGGTTTGAGTTCAGCAAGGACTGAATCTTTGTACTGTCACCTCCCTTACCCCTCCCTGCCCCAGTGCTGGGCTCCCAAGGGACAAGGAACTCTGTCATTAGACTAATTTGCCTAAAGCCCACAGGAAATGGGAGCACTGGTGTCCATCCTGCATCCTGAAGTGCACCAGGACTGGTTCTTCCTGAGCAGGGAACAGAGCTGTAGAGACTGTGCTGCAGCCCCAGGACCCTTTGCACTGTCTCATCTGGTGCCCACTCACTCGGCCGGTGTTTTTCCAGCCAGTCCCTCATCTGTTGGCCTGATTTCCCCATGGCCATGAGGGTGGCTGGGATGAGACCTTCCTGAGAGGTGGAGCACTGTCATTTTTAGACAGCCCAGGCCCTGTCCCCTCCCTTTTACCAGCCACTGAGCACCAGTCAAGTCCAGTGCTTTGTCTTTCTCCTGCCCGAAGTGTTTCATCCTGGCAAGATGCTGCCTGTCCCACACTGGCCAGGGCTGGCAGTCTCCCTCTGCTCCGTGGGATGCTCTCTCTTCCTCCAGTTTCTGTTTTGGCCAGCAGGCCCTATGGGAGTAGGGCAGGCCAGGCATCAGTGGGCTGTACCCCCAGCTGGGTGGGGGTCCTTGCCACATACAGCACCTACTTTGTGCCCCTCAGCAACAGCACCAAGGCTCTGCACTTCTTCCTCTAGTTATGTTGTTTTGGGCCATTGGAGAAGGGTGCAGGGGGAGTTGTGTTGCAAAAAGCATTTCCAGGAGCAGCAGGAGCAAGAGCAGCCCTAGTGTAATGGGTGGCAGGTATGGGATGTGGGGAGGCTTTGGGGCTGGCAGTGGGGACATAGAAATGCCGATGGCCTGAAGAAGGTCTTGGTATGGTGCCAGTTGTCCAGAGGGTTCTGTTCAGGGTCACTTCTGAGCTGCAACACTCCTGATGTTCTCCAAAGAAGGATGTTCTGGAGCATCCAGCATTTTCTAGGTAACCAAAGTCTCTGGTGCCTGGAGAGGACTGTGGAGCCCAGGCTGTGCTGTGGGTGAAGGCCAGGGTGTGCTGTGGCAAAGAAGGCAGAGGCAGTGAGGCAGGAAGTTCCCCGTGCCCTTGGGAGCTGGGGGAGCAGCCTGGTATTGAAAATGGGAGAAGGGCCATGGACTCACAGGGTGAGGGTGATGAATGGGTCACTGCATCAGTTGCTCTGTTCCCCAGGGATGTCTCCCCATCCCTCTCCACCTCTCTGATTGCTGGTGGCAGTGTGGTGCTGAGGGGCAGCAGGGGCAGAAGGTGACAGTGGAATAAGGACCTATGGATGTGGACCAAGCCAAACTCTGCAGCGGCCTTGGGTCCTGCTTGGCATATTCCAAGGGGATTCTCTGGGGCAGGAGCCCCAGGCACCCTCATAGCAGCTCTCCGGGCATAGAAAGTTCCCCAGTGCTCTCCAGGTGATGCTGGTGCTGGAACCTGAGCAGCTGGCAGAGATCTTCTGCAGAGAGGTGTGGTGTGCTATCTTCTGCTCAGCTTCATGTGCCTCCAGGGATGAGCCAAACTGGGGAAACAAGGCTGCAGTTTTACCCTGACTTCCAGCCTGCACAGTGAGCTAGACTCTTCAGTACTCACTGAAAACCAGGTGTATCTGTTCTGGGGCTGACACTCACACCCCAAAGTGAGCTGGGGGCAGCTGCAGGCACTGCTCCTGCTGCCTCCCTGGGTAAATAGGTGAAGTAACCTGCACCTACAATGGTAAACAGAAGGGTAGAGTTGACCCATGTGTCCTTCATACAGTTTGGTTCTCCCAAACTGGAGAACTTTCCTGCCAAAGACCTTCTTCTAAAGCAGCATTAGGCATCAGTCATTATTCTGCTCCTCTTTTTTTTGTGGAAAGGGGCTGAGACCCTTGCCTGTGTCCAAATCCCCCCACACCTCATTGAGAAACCAACTCCTGGGACTTGACAAAGCCTTGGTGGGGAGCGAGTGACATCCCTGTGCTTTGTCCTGCAGCTGAAGTACATGAAGGAGCTGGAACAGGAGAAGGATTTCCTGTTGCAGGGCCTGGAGCTTATAGAACAGGCTCGAGAGTGGTACCACCAGCGTGTCCAACTCATGCAGGAGCACCAGCGGCTCCTGGGGAAGAAGAGAACCAGTGCTGTGAGTCTAGAGCTTCTTCTGGCTGTGTGTGGGTTTGGCGAACAGGCCTGGGAGGGAGCTGGAGCTGGAGCTGGCCCCATGGTAACTTCTGGCCTCTTCTTCCCCATCCTGCAGGATTTCCCTGAAGGTGGCCAGAGCCACCTTGGGCACTTGGTCCCCAAGCTGCAGGAGGTGAACCACTGCCTGAGTGACCTTCTTTCCACTGTTGGCAAGGTGAGAACAGAACATCAGCAGCTTGAGGTTGTTCGTGTGATCTTAGGACTCATCCTGCCCCCGCTGTGTTGTTGGCTGGGTTGACATTGGAACTGCCCGAGTTTCCCTCAGCTCTGGGAGGGTGATGAGGGACAGCCAAAAGGACAGCACAGCTGGTCCTGAGGTGGGCTGGAGGATGCTTAAGGCATTTAGGGGACTAAAGGAGATCCCCAAAAAAGGTATGCCCATTGTCAAGGGAATAAGGAGCCCAACCTCCTGAGGTGCTGAGTCAGCCACTTCAGAGCTGACTGTCCTGCTTCCCCATTCTGCCTGGTGGGCTGGAGACCCTGTGATGGCCTGTGCTGGGATTTTAATACTCTGCTGGGCTTCTCTCAGTTCTTTGTGTGTCATAGAAACATCTTGCCTTGAAGAAGAGCTGGGAAGGGCCATAGGATAGGAGGCTCAGTGTCTCATCCCTTCATCTTCTCTACAGACAGCAAACCCCTCCTCAGGCCTTAGCAGGCTGGTCCCTGTGACATCCCCAGCCTCCACAGGCTCTCAGCAAGTCATCAACATGCTGAAGGAGCAGAATCGGCTTCTCACCAAGGTGAGCAGAGGTAGGGGTGGTAGGGGTAGCACCTTGGGGCTGCTGGGAAAGGAAAGGGATGGGATGGGGCCAGACAAGGAATGACAGGCAGTGGGAAGTGTTCCTTCAGCCTGGCCAGACTTGGTCATTCCAGAGAAGGATATGAGGGCTGCTCATGGAGACTCTCTGGGACACAGCTGTGCCCAGCTGTCTCCAGCTGTTTGCTGGGTGAGTCAGTGGCAGGAATGGGGCATTCCTGACAGAGGGAAAAGACTGTGACAAATGGCTATCACAAGAGAGTGGAGGGGCTGCAGCTGGGAGCTGCCAGGGGAGAGATGGACTGCCAGGGCCAGGCTCGCTGCTGTGGTTTCTGTCCCAGCACGTGGCCACAAAGATGCTCTGGGTGCTTGAGTCCCTCTGCTCTGGAGCCAGGCTGGGAGAGCTGGGGCGTTCACCTGGAGAATAGAAGGCTCCAGGGAGATCTTAGAGCACCTTCCAGTAGCTAAAGAGCACTTTATGGGCACTATGAGAGCTGGAGAGGGACTTTGGACAAGGGCCTGGAGAAACAGGACAAGAGGGAATGGCTTCCCACTGCCTGAGGGCAGGGTGAGATGGAATACCAGGAAGAAATTGTTCCCTGAGAGGTTGGTGAGGCCCTGGCACAGGGTGCCCAGAGAAGCTGCCCCATTCCTGGAAGTGTTTAAGAACAGGTTGGACAGGTCTTGGAGCAACCTGATCTAGTGGAAGGTGTTCCTGCCCATGGGTTAGGGGCTGGGATGAGATGGGCTTTAATGTCCTCCTACCCAAACTTACCCAAAGCCTGTGATTGTGTGGTGCTATGAAATTTTATCTACAGCACACCAGTTGCCAGCCAGCATTTTTCTCCTCTAACCAGTGTTTTCCTCCCCTGTCTTGTGCAGGAGGTGACTGAAAAGAGCGAGCACATCACCCAGTTGGAGCAGGAGAAATCTGCCCTGATCAAGCAGCTCTTTGAGGCTCGTGCCCACAACAACCATGAGATGAGCCAGCTGGACTCCACCTTCATCTAGCGTATGCCTCCCCTGCCCCATCCCCAAACTTTCTGGGGGACTTCAAGGGACTCTTGCCCCAAACTCATCACACCTGCTGCTCCAGGTGTTGTGTCTCAAGGTTTGCAGCTGCTGGTGGCATCTCTGTGGGAGGAAGCCAGGACCTCTCTAGGGGAGCATCCCCGCCCTGCTGATGGCTTATCAGCTATGCTGTTTCTCAAGCTTCTCCTTTCCTGTCTCTGAATGGGCTATAGGGATGCTGTCCCCAGCCGTGTGACCCCCAGCATGCAGGAGACATGGCTGCTGTCTGTCCTGCCTGTGTAGGATAAGCTGCTGAGCCCTTGCTGACGTAGACTGGATTTTGGGTGCTCTTGGGAGAAAGGGATGCATCTTCAACACTCCAGCCAGCATCTCCAGACAAGCTTGGCCCTTAGAGGTTGCTGGCTCCTGCTTATCCTGTTGGAAGATAAGATTGGAAATCCAAGGAGGCATGCCTGGCCCCTCTCTGCTGCCCATGTTCTGCCTGCCAGAGACACTGTCCTGGCCCTGTAGTGCCCAGTCTGGTGGTCCTCATGGCAACCCCTCTGTTGTGTTTGTGGTAGTGATACCATAGTTGCTGTTAACATGTCTGCAGGCTCCTGTAGGGAATGAGCCATAGACTCAACCAAGATAGCCTACACCTCCGAGCTGCTGTTTTGAGCTGTTGACAAGTTGAGACAGAAACCTACCCTTTACTTGGCTCGACCTGTCAAATACTTCCTGATGTCTGCCAGGATTAGATTCTTTTCATGATGACTGTAAAAGGAGAAGTGATGTTTCATTGCCTGAGGATGCTCACATCAGCCTGACCTCATGGAGGGGCTTTAAAACTTGGTTTTGTATTTAACTGAGTGTCGGACAGAGCAGAGGCTGACAGGCTCCTCCCTGCGCACATCTCCACATGGAGAAATGGCAGCTCATGTGGATGTGGAGACTACTGCCAGGGATGACATCCTGACTGTGAGTTGCACTCCTCTGCAGGGAGTGCACCACCCTCTCTTGAGAGGAGGTGGTGGTGGATTAAGATGGGTCCTATGCGATGGCACATTTCAGGACTCCTGCTTCCCATGCAGCTCAATGGTGCTTGAGCTGAATGACATTAGATTGTGGGTTGGTACTTGGTATCCATGGTACTTTCACTGGAGATCCCATGTAGCGCAGCCTGGCCCTCTGTACCCCCAAGGCCAAGACCTTTCTCTCTGGGGTTGTTTCATGCTCTGACTCTCCAGACATGATGCTGTGGCACTGAGCTGAACTGGGCAGAAGGTGCTGGCTCTGCCCTGAGCTGACAGATGCTCGCCAATTCTGTTCTTACTCCTGTTCTTATCTGTCAGGACTCTCTGTCCCATCCAGCTATTCTCTTTGAGATTGATCCTGAGCTAAAGCTCGCTGCAAGGCATGAATCCCTGCTCTGCCCTTATGCCTGCAGCTGGAGTAGCGATCAACAGAGTGCCAGGGAGATGGTGGAGAAGGAGCAGCAAGGCCATGGCTAGTCATGTCCCCTGTCTGCAGGAGTTGGGTGTTAGTTGTCTCCTGGGCATCAGTGCCTGCCATCCTTTTTGTGATGCTTCCTCTGGTGTCCAGTGCCTGTTTTGCCTGAGGTTTAATTAGAACTGACCCTTTTTATGAGGGTTACCTGTCTGAAGGGATAATAAAGTGGTGTGACCTTTTTAATTTATCCTTCTGTCTCTCTCTAAATCAGCCTATCTACTGCTGCCAGCCCTTAAGTCCCTGACTGTCCTGTCTCTCAGAATGCAGGGGGAGCTGAAGCTACAATCTGGTGGGCAAACAAAGACCCTGGGGGTCTCTGCACCTGGACGTGTTTCCATATCCTTTCCCATCACCTCTGGGCTTCCCAGGGACTGGGGATCCGCTGCCCCCTGCTGTGGGGCAGGGTTGTAAAGCCATCTGCACCCCTTCCAAGTGCTGTAGCCTCATCTGTCTACTCCTCCAGAAGCTGCACTTGGGGCTCACAGTGCTCAGGCAGTGTTGGTGCAATTCACAACCTCTTACTTGCTTTTAAGTACTCTTTCTCAGAGCTGCCCCACGGTGGTGGCCACAGTGGCTGGTGCTCTGCAATGACTCCTTCCCACAGGGTCAGCCACAGGGGACCTCAGTGGCATGGCATGTGTGGCACATGTCCCAGTGCTGAGATGGCAACTCACACAGGCTGAACATGAGGCTCTGCGCTGATTGGGGCACCCTCCTTTCCCAGGCTGTGGGGTGAACCTTGCATCCTTCAGAGGCTGAGCCTCTCCTGTGGGGGGCAGAGCCAAGAGAGAGACCCCAGTCCACTTACTGGCAGCTGGCAGAGGGATCTCTGCCATGGCCTCTTCCAGGTGCTGATTAGGGCAGCCACTAGTTCCATCTGGGGCAGGAAGAGGGTTGGTAATTGCCCTTGGTTCCCATTTCATGCCTTTGCTTGGGTGTGGAGCTTATGAGGGCTTCCAAAAATAGAGTCATGGTACCCACTCCAGGCTGCTCCATGCAGAGCCAGGGCAGCTCTTTCTCTTGTCCCAGCCCTGGCCAGCAGCACTCGCCCTCACACCGCTTTCTACGAGATTGCTGCAGGTTGTGGGGTAGCCCTGGCGGTGCCATGGCCCTCTGGGACCAGGTTTCCCCTGAGAACTGCAGGGCTCACCTCAAGCTGTCACTCTGGCCTAGCCACAGTGTTTCTAGGTCCCTGATGGGCCTGACCTGCTCCTGTGGGTGTGGGGTGTGTCCACTTTGGCACCCTTAACTGTGAAGGCTGCCTCAGGGGCCATGAGACCTGTGTTTGGGGCTAGGTCTGTAAGTGATCTCGATGCTGGGACAAGTGGGTGAACACTTTCCATTCTCTTCAGGCTTTTTCCTGCTGAACTGGGTTTGCATAGATCTGTGGCACCTCCAGGACTCTTAACAGCTGCTGGAATCCACTGTGTGAAGCTGTGGTACACTGAGAACAGCTGGAGCAGGGATCTGCTGTCCCCAGCCAGAACAGCTCCTGCCAACCCACCTCACCTCCCCACAGCCCTCTACGCTGGAGGTTGTCACATGCAGGTGCAACACCATGGGGTCAACATGTCTGTCCCTGAGCATTTAGGGTGGGTGCCAGGGTGACGTTTCATGAGGGGTCCCCACTGCCAGAGCCTGGAGGTACTACCTGAGCAGAGTCAGCTGTCTCCTGAGCTCAGTCCACCAGTATACCAGTGGAGGTATACCTGGCCCCTGGGCTGCACAGGGATGCAGGATCTCATCCTCTGTGTCCTCAGCTGTGAAGTTGAGGAAGGATCCAGTCACCCAGGTTTACCTGTTTTCTGATTTCTCTCTTCTCCTGCCCAGCTACATGCCCTTTACCTGCCCAACTTAAAAGTAAACAGATTTTATTTACACACACTAAAGGAAGAAAAGGAAAAATAAAACTAGATGAGAACCTTCAACACCCCTCCCTTCTCCCCTACAAAATGTTCATTTTCTACAAACAATGTAAAGAGGCAAAACTCAGAACTCCAGGTCAGTACCACTTGTAAAATAGTCATTCATTCTATCTTTGAGAGAGAGAAGTCACTCCTGTTGGTTTGGTAACTTTCCACAAGAGGAACAGTCTGCTTGTGGCTTCCAACTCACACACCAGCAGCCCGCCCAGGAGATTCTGCAATGGTGGAACTTCCCATATTCATGTAGCCTTTCCCATGACCACACATATGGGTCATAGACTCACAGATTGGGGTGGCACCTTTAAAAAACACTTAAAGAACTTCGAAGGCAAAGAATCCTTTATCCCAGAGAACAGAGATGTCTTCTCACTTCTTCACTAGCCGAGAGCTTTTTCTCATCTCTCTCTGTTCAAGCCTCTTGTGGGATCACAAAATCACAACTTCTCATTCAATATTCACTCAGTAAATCACGGATACTTTTGCTTTAAAATCCACAAATCATCTCCCCAATGTGTATTGTCCACGATTTAAAGGAATACTTTGGCATATTCATATTACAGTTTGTTACTAAATCTCCCAGGAGATTTCAGCCTAAAACTCAGGCAACTTGTCATTTCTCCCACTTAAGAAGTCACTCTTCATTTACTGACTTAGATATCTTCATATTGTCCCTTTACATATCTCTAATTTTGCCTTTTCTCTCATCTCGGAGAAGGGTTAGAGCTTTTAAAAGTCTCAATCTGTGTTAGGAAAGTGTTAAAACGTGCCCAGGCCTGCGGTGGTGATGTGATCTCTGCCGCGGCAGCCGCAGAGATTTCACCGCCATGCCGGTGGGGGAGGCTGGTGAGAGTCTTCTCTTCCACCCTCCATCATCATGGCATGAGCCACTGGAGCTGCTCCCTGGGGCCCGGCGGAGAGGGGAATCCCATCTT
>VZSR01000692.1:104536-141806 GCA_013398615.1 Brachypodius melanocephalos
ATGTGGCAGTGGGTGCAGACAGTGGCTAGAGGTGGCCCCAACCTCCTGCTGTGCCATTGGGATGCCTCTGGTTGTTCCTCCTGGGAGATGGGATCATGCTCTGGATGGGAACAGGCAACTGGAGGGACAGAGCCTGCACTAGGTCTGGGCTGCAGTCACATTCCAGGGAGCCATCAAAATCCACCCATGTGAAAAACATCCTTTGACTGCTCTGCCTCACCTGTAGATGAGAGCTAGGCACATGGACCATTGAATCAGAGAATCTGAATCCCAGACAGCTTTGAGTTGGAAGGGGTCCTCAAAGACCATCTTGTTCCACACCTTCCCATGGGCTTGGACACCTTCCACTAGACCAAGTTGCTCCAAGACCTGTCCAGCCTAGCCTTGAGCACTACCAGGGTGGGGCAGCCACAGTTGCTCTGGATAACCTGTGCCAGGGCCTCACCACCCTTGCAGGGAATAATTTTTCCCTAATACACTATCTAACCATTGAGGTCATTCCCCCTTGTGCTGTGACTTGTCCAGACCCTTGTCCAAAGCCCCTGTCCTGCTCTCTTGGAGCCTCCTTAGGCACTGGAAGAGGCTTTAAGGTCACCCTGGAACCTTCTCCAGGCTGAAAAAGCCTAACTTATGCAACCTTTCCTCAGGAGAAATACTTCATCTTAATCATCTTTGTGGCTCTCCTCCATGGACCAGCACATCCCCAAAGCAGAAAGCCTGTACTATTCCATAGACACAAACAACCCAGGACTTCACTCCCCTGTCTTTCTGCTGTCTGTCCCCCTGGACATGGGGCAGGGGAGACATGATTCCTGCTTGCCCTGCAGCCAGATCCAGGGGACAGCACTGGGAGTAGCAAGTCCTTTTGGCCCGGAATTTCTCCTGGGCATGTGCCCTACTTTTACCCCCAAAGCTTCCCTGCTTTGGATCTAAGACAACCCACAAATGTGCCATGGGCAGCCAGGGACAACCTATCCTCAGGTCCAAGCAGGCAAGTTTGGTTTATTTTGGCTACTGAAAACAACTCCTGCCCATGAAGGACATCTATGAGTGTCTACAAACCCAAGAAGACTCGAGGTAGGGACATGATGGCAGTAGAAATGTCCCCTGGCCCTTTTACTTGAGGGTAAAAAAAAATCCAGTTTTTATTATCTAAATTACAGCATCTTCCTGCCAAGAACCTGAGGTCAGGCAGGGCTGCCTGCACCGCTAACCCTGGGCATCCTGCAGCTGCCGTGGGCAAAGGTCACAACCACATCCATGTCTTTGTGCCCACAGATGGGGACCCAGAGGTCAGAGTGACACAGTGGTGACAGCCCAGTGCAAGCAGGATGTCCTAGCCCAAGACCCTAGCCCCGGGTACCCCAGGTATGTTCTCTTTGCTGAAGATGACTGCTCCTATGTGGTGGTGCTCAAACTGGGAAAGAAACAGTCTTTTGTCCTGTTCATTAAATCAAGAAATCCAAAAGATACTGCCTTGGCCCCCAAGGTTTTGTTTAGCCCTAGATAAAAATACTTTGCACTGTATTCAGTGCAGGCCTTTTAAACACTTCCCTTTATTCTTTCTGGAGGCATGAGTTCTGCTAGGCAGAAAGCATCCAGTTCTTTGAGATCCTTCCAAAATCTCCATTAGCTCTTCAAATGACAGCCACCTTGGCTAACCACAGCCACAGCTCAACAGCTGCCGGGTGCTCCAGCACTGCCTGTGAGTGTGCTAATGACTCCCTCCAATGACAGATGGATGAGGCAACGCTGCCTCAGACACTGCTGTGCCACTATCGTGGCAGTACTCTGGGAGATGCCCAGGGATTCAGGCACTACTAGAGAAATCCTCTGCCTCAGGCACACATAAAGGGCATGAGCACAGCAGCACAGCTGTGGCTGTAGATACATATGCTGTGCCAGGCTGTCTTGAAGACATGCACATGGTATCTGTGCACACACTGTGATTGTGATCATACCATGTACATGCTTATCCTGTATCTGTGTTCACATCACGCTCATGAATTACACTGTCCATGGTCACATGTATCCTTCCTCACACTGTGATCCTGGTCACACCATGGCTTTGCTTGCACTGTGGCCCTGCTCTCACCGTGGCCCTGCTCTCACCAGATCAAACTGTTCCCCTCTCATTCCTGGCTCTCCAGCAAGGCAAAGAGGAAAAAGGCCTTCCATGGGCAACCAATCAACTGCTGGGGCTCAATGTCCTCCCCTCCAATGCGCCCCCCTCCAATGCCCCCAGACACCCTGGACGCATGAGCACTGCTGGGGCTGCACAGTGAACCTCACCCTGCAGCAGCCTGGGAAAAACAGACTGGAGATAAAATTAGCTGCAGTTTTTATTACTGGGATTTTATTTTTAAAAGCAATGGAAAGTACATTACTGGTGGGAAAACCCTGGAGGTATGGGCCAGCCTATGGGATAGCAGTATGCCTCTGCTCTGTGGTGGATATCCTGCTCACCCCAGGAGGGATGTGATGTGGGAGCTGGCTGTAGGAACAACCAACATGGCAGCAAAGACTATGAGGGGGCTGATCCTGCCCCCTGGGATGCACCAGTGGCACATGGGGCAGCAGGGACAGCTGAGCCCTGCCAGAAAGCATCACATGGCCATAAGGTCCCTGGGAGACTCTGGTGGGAAGAACCCTTTCTTGTCTAAGCAGTACTGGTACCTCCAGTCAGAGAAGATACAACTAGGGGTCTGCAAACTCAGGGCAGTCCTGGAGAGATTGGAGAGGGATGCAGCCACCAGCTCTTCCAGCATATGAAGGTAAGGTAGAAGCCAGATCCAACCCATCCTAAAGCAGGCAGCTCCCAGTGCTGGGGTGCAACTGCCTGATAATGGATGGTGCTTCTGGAGGTTTGCCTGCACTGCAATAGAGGGATTTTGACAATTACAGAGAGGAGGGATCTATTGAAGGGTGAAAATCAGAAAATCATGGCTGGCTCATGCCATCCCCCAGCTGAAGACAGCTAGAGACAGGGAGAGGGCTCAAGGAAAGTGTCCCATATGCTTGTAGTCACCTTCCTCATTCATGGATACCGTTGGGTGGCAGGAGGGCACAGTGGGAATATCACAGCTGTGTTACTGCTGACTGCTCCCAGGTTTATTTGCTGAAAGCAATATGTGCCAGCAAGGAGTGTGGATTCTGACATTTTTTAAACAAGTGGAACTTGCACCTGTAAAGATCTCACCTGAAAGCTTAAAGCTACTGCTAGGAGCCTAAGCAAGTGCCTGGTTCCCTGGTGAGCTGTCCAGTGACTCTCAGGAGATCCCAGCTATTCCAAACGCTGGAAACATCTCTCCTCATGCAGCAACCCACTGCTGAGCCACAGAACCTGGCGTCCATCCTACCCCTGCCCCTTGGGAGTGATGGTCCTGGCAGATTATTTAGAGAAGCCTGAGCAGCACCTGCAGCCTGGCACAAGCCTCAGGCTCTCCTTGCCTCTGGCTGGAAGTGGCTGGGATGTGGCAGCTGCCTGGCAGCTCTTCTTGACCCTGAGTTGGGGAAGTCCTGCTGTGGTTGGGCACCCCCCCTAACCACAGAACTGACATTGCCAATCTCGGGGCTCACTTCCAAAGGGAGATGTGCAGGGTGTTGGAAAGGGAAGCTGAATCCTTCAGCAAGGCACATAAAGCCTTCCTGCATGACAAGGAGACAGTGGCAGCCGGGCAGGCTTCCAGCACCCGTTTGATGCTCAAACAAGCCCTCAGAGGCTGAGCAGGCTCCTGCCATGGGAAGGCAGAGATGTGGGATATTCCACGGGCTGCAGGTGGGTATCTGCTCCACCATGGGCCTCCATAGGTTTTAGGAGCACAGTTGCCTCTTCATGGTCATCCCCATGGCCTGCAGGTAATCTCTGTTCTGGCACCTGGAGCACCTCCTCCTCTCCCTCTCCACTGAACTGGGATCTGCAGGGCTGTGCAGTCATTTTTTACTCTTTCTTAAATACATTGTCCCAAAGGACCCTTCATTCACTCTGGTGGGCTCAGCTTGGGGTGGTGGTGGGTCCAACACAGGGAGAGCTTCTGGTGCTTTCTCACTAAGGCACTCTACAGACCCTCACTGCCCAGTTCTTGCCAATGCAGCCCCAAGGACATCATGTCCCCCTGGCAGGATGGGGATCAGACTAGAGCAGAAGGGGGATCCACTGGAAGGAGGATGTGGAATGCTTGTCACGGCTCGGGTTGTGCTGTCTGAGCTCCGGCTAGCTGGTGTGGGAGCTCAGAGACAGGCGTGGGGAACTGCAGAGGCACAGGGGCTGCCAGCTGCAGAACCTTTGGGATATGGAATCCCAAGACAGGCAGGGAGGCCGACGACAAGGATCCCAGCAAAGCAGTAGAGGGAGGCTCTTTCTAGGAGGTTCCACAGAGGTTTATTGAAGGTGAAGGGTCCAGGGAGAAAGAGCAAAGGACACAGCGGGTGCAGCAACTTTTAAACGGGGTGGTACAGAGGGTGGTAAAACGTAACTACCAATGGGTAGCTAATGGGTGTGGGATCAAAGGGGAGGTACAACTCTTCATAACCAATGGGGTACATAAAGGGGAGGGTACAGGATTACAGAATCGATGGAACATCGAAGATAGAATTTTCTGGATGAAAGGGAAGGGATAAATCCTGATGGATAGGTGTTGGGCTGGATTAACTAAGGATTGACAGGGAAGGATCTGGAACTAAGGGCTGGGTTTACATGACAGGCAGGAGAATTGGCAGGAATACTCTGAGGATTGCACCATCTATGAGGGGATTAGGAGGGGAAACTGAGGAAATGCACCACAACAGATGCTCATCCATAGCGGTCTCTGCCCAGCTCCTGTCTGGTTGATACACACCAGGCAGGACCATGTCTGTCCTGACAGAAGCTTTGCACACCTGGGTTGATGTCAGCTCTCCTGAGGACTCGCCAACCTGGGCAGCTACTCCAGCACCTGGTGCAAGGGAGTTTGAGATCTGGACCTCACTGCTCCTCAGAAACGAGATGAGCGGCTGCTGAGTGCCTCTGGCAAGCTGCCTGCAGCCCCAGGTGCTGCTGAATTTCACACTCATGTACTGTTTCTCTGCCGAGGCTTTAACTTCAGCCCCTCTCAGGGACTTTGAGCAGAAAGAAATTACCCCAGTAAAGAATGCTTTTCCCCACAAGAGGATAGTGTCTCCCTGCAGCACCTGTCATTAGCCCATGAAAGCATGATTCCATCTCACAAAAACTGAAATGCACCTCAAACTGGAAAATTTACACTCAGTAGTTTCATCCAAGTCACCTGCTGAAACCTGAGAGCAAGGGGTGGGACAAACATCCTTCCCATGCTCTCCCTGGGCACGGCCCTAACCCTGCAGGCACAGAGGAGCACCTGGAGGTCACTGCCAGTTTCTTTCGAATGAACCCGAGTAGGTTTTTCTTTTCCTTTTGTCCTGCGAACAAAGCACAAATGTATCTTAATAGGGCAGGACCATGGCCGTGAGTGAAGCATTAGCAGCCCTGAAGGCCTGAGGTCATCCCAGAACACAGCTATTCTCTATCCCCTTTCCCCTCGTGGTGACTCAATCCGCTCTGCAATCTACTTCCTAAGGCTGGGAAGAGAATGCACATCGTGTCAGTAGGGCTGGAGCAAGCCCTGGACTCTAGCAGAGGAAATGGCTCTCCTGAGATTTCTTGCTGCATTTTGTAAAGGACTGGAAATGTGCCAGCTGGCTGAAGGGGTGTCCTTAGGGCTGTGTACCTTTGCATGGAGGCAGTGACCATGTGTCACAAGAAAAATCCATTATTGGGGCCACAAATTTAACTTTAGGATTGTTAAGGTCATCACTGGATTGACAAAGGACTGCTCCAAGCTGGTGGGGAGATCTGAGCCAGTGTGCTGGGCCTGCTCTCATGGCTTCTGATGGAAAAGAGTGGGAAAAGAGGCTGGCAAAACCAAGGAGTGCAGATGCGGTGTTTCCATGATGCAGAGCTTTCACCAAAAGGACTGTAGGGTCAGGAGGAGAGAGAACACTGCAGGACAGCTCTACTTGGTGTTCCCCACCTCATGGGGGGGTTGTGGGGAAGGAGACACCAGGAAGCTCCAGACATGCTGGGAGCCTGGTTTTATTGAAGTCCTGCCAAAGAAGAGGACAGACCCCTCCATTCCCACAGGCTAAGTTTCCAATATGAGATCTTGGATCAAACAAATATAGTTTTCCACCAAACATTTGCAGAAGCCCTAGGACAGGACAACTTCTCCAGCTGCAATGCTGTGCAGCAGCATGGAGGGACAGAACGTTGCCACTGACAAGTGAAACTCTCCATGGGATGCTGGTCCTCAAACTGCCTCCTGAACTGGCTGCTGTGGCAGGGTGCGAGGGTGGGGGCTGCTTGGGGCCCTCCTAAAATGTTTGCTTTTCCCTAACACCTCTAGGGATTTGAGGGAACCTCTGGGCAGAGAATTTCTCCATGGATCAGTAATGGGAAAAGAGCAAATTCACTGCACAGAAGAGCTGATAGAGAGCTGCCAATACAAACCACATCCTTTCAGGTTACTTGAATTCTCCTTGCAGATCAGTACAATAGCTGAGCATGGGACACAAGGGACACAAATCCCTCATATAGGCAGGTTAAATGTAAATAATTGGTGAGTAAGAGACCACTTCATGTCAGAAAATGGGTTTTGGGGAACAATGGACAGTAGTGCTTGTACCTGCTCCAGAAAGAGAAGACACCCCCACATGCCCTACCTCCCCATGCCCTGCTGCCTGTCCTCCTGTCACTCAAAGGGACCTTTGCAACATCCCAAGGCCCTGTTCACTTCAGGTCTCTGGGTGACAAATAGCAGGCTTGGCAGGAGGGCCCTTCAGCTTCCCCCAGCTGCACCCTGCTTGGTCAGAGCCCTCTGATGCTTTGGTGGGGCTCAGCAGGGACAGCCTGGGTGTCTCAGCCTCCCTCAGGGAGTCCATTCTTGCTGTGGGTCTCCATGGAGCTGTGGTGATAGCTATGGGCTGCTTCAGTGAGCCTGCTGCCCTGAGAGCCAGCCAAAGGCTCAGTCTCTCCATGGCGCAGCTGCTCACCGTGGCCATGGCCTGGTGCTTGTGGGGATGAGCCGAGATTGTTCAAAATGTGGTTTCCCACTTGGAATTGGAACTTGTAGGTAGTGTTGGCCAGTTTAAGAAAAGTGACAAACAATTCCCTGCTTTATTCCAAGGAGAAGATAATTTTCCCCTCCATCCTGCCAGCTCTGTCTCCACCCCACCTCCATACCCTCTTTCACACTGAGGATGGGGATCAGCCCCTTGCCACAAGGCTGCCCAGGAGGATCCCCACGTGGTGATCTCTTGTAGATAGAGATAGTGCTGAAGACAATCTTGTGGCTGATACCTTACAGCTGTGTTAATGATAGCTGATACCTTACAGCTGTGTTAATCACCGAAGAGTGGAAACAGCCTTGCCCTCAAGGCTAAGAGTGTGATAAAAAGCTGGAGTCAGGAGTCAGTTGCGGTTTGTTGGCTGTGCTGTGAGGACAAAGGGACAGGAGGTTGGTCGAGGGACAGGTGGCCGTGCAAGGGACAGGAAGCAGCGAGCTGGAACTGCAGAAGGAAGAGAGAAGGAAAGAGCCAGACCTGTGTGGAGCTGCACATTGGAAAGATACATTTAAAAGGTATGAAAGACCTCTTAGATAACAAAGTCCTGATACTTGAAGCCCCCTGAAGTTTTTACTGAAGCACTCTGAGTGCAGTGGCTGTCTTGACTACGACAATCCCTTCCTTCATGTCATGTGCTTTGCTTATGTTCGCCCAACCTGTCCCACAGGCTTAGGGACAGGTGAGTGTGCAATGGCTGCACAGAGACAAAAGGATGTGACCACAACCCTGGGCCTCCATGTGCCACAGACACTTCTGCCCTGGGGCCACAGTATAGGGGACAGATGTTCTGCTGGCAGGTATGGTGTCCTGTGCCAGCATCCACAGGCTCATGTCACGAGCTTGGGGAGAGAGCTCGTCAGGTGTTGTGCCATGGCTGTGGGAACAGGGCTGTGAGTCTGAGGGGCTGCCCTGTGCCTCGATACTTCCCAGCCCTATGTCCTGGCAGGAGAGGGCTCCTGGCAAGACAACCAGGAGAAACCAGTGGGGCTTTTCTGGAAAAGCTACCTACTTCCTGGCTGGTTCAATGCCAGGACAACAGGGATCCCTGCCCATGAACTCCTTCAGGGCTTACATCACACAGACACTGTCCTGGGAAACAGGAGACAAAATGGTTTAGAAAGTGAGGCAAGAATAGGGATTTGTACTTGGGTTTGATTTTCCTTCCAGGCAGGGATTCTTGCCAGCAGGGGGATTATAGCCTTGGATACACTGAGATCCTTCCAGACCTTCAATGCCTCTAAGAGGACAAGATCTGGGCTTGGAGCCAAGGCTGGAATACATCAGTGGGCTCCCACTTACAGGATGCAGAGGCCCAGCAGGAGCTGCACTCAGTCAGTAGCTCACTCCTGACTGAGGAAGGTTGTTGCATTCACTTATTTTTTTTACTCTACCAGTGTAAACACTGGTTGGATTTGCAGCTTCACTGGCCACTCTCAAAAATACCCCAAAATGCCTCACCTGTATGTGCATATGGCCTTACTCAGTGCTGACACTGGTGTGGGCATCCCCAGAAATTCCTGACAGGTCCTTGCTTCCACTCCAGTCCTGTCTGACTCCAGCTTCGTGCAGGTGGAGATGTGGGTAAGTGCACCTGAGCAAAAACATCTTTCTGGCTCCAGGTTCACATATCTATCTCTGCTGGACCATGGGATACACCCAACAGCAGGACAGGCAGCTGGGAGATTTTGTGATACCCCACAGAGAATATTGTGACTCCTTCATGCAAGGCAATGAGATACTGGGGAGAGAGTCAGCCCCAGCAGCTGGGGAAGCCTAGATATCCAAGGTGCAGGACTCACCCTGCCTGGAGGTCCCTGAGGAGTAAGCACCTCTGGGCTTGCACAGTGACCTGCATTGGGCTACACTAGCCAAAAAATACACCTGATGTCTCAGCTGAGTCCCAGGGTACATCAGTCCAGGTCCTGACTGGAGTCACAGAGCCTTGGGAATGTTCCCACTCCTCCATCTGTCTGTGCCTCCAGTGCAGCTCCCAGGCAGAGCTGAGATTGGGAATGGGAGTGGGATTCAGATTTGGATTGAGAATGGGGTTTGGAGATTTCTCCCATTGACCACAGCCTGTGGACAGGTGAGCAGCCTCAGCCCAACCTGAGACCAAAGGAACAAGTCCTTGCCCCTATTCCTCAGTCTGTGCTGCAGAGGCAGATGGGGACTGGGAACACCTTTGCAGCCTCATGCTCACCCAAATGTCCTTCTGGCTGCTACAGGGACTAGGCTGCTCTCCAGCCAGCCCCTCTCTGTCCCTGCTGATTCTTGGTCTAGGTGCCTCTGCAGAGGAACCCCACTGGCTTTCAGTGCTCCCTCATGAGCAGGTCAGGACCTCTGGGGCTTCTGCCAGGGCTGAGATCAATGTTGTGCTAGAGCAGCTCTCGAGTGTGTTGTGGGATTGTTTGTGCATTGCTCAGGGCTGGGCCAATCCCAAAGCTGTTGAATGCTTCTGGATCGAATGGTCCCCTGCACTTGCTGTTGGCTGAGGAGCTCACAGACACGAGCAGAGAACCCTGTCCCTAACCCCTCCCTTTGGACCCCAGCCTGTTGCAGTGTCTACAGGCTCATTGTGTTCTTCCTGTTATTACTCAACCACATATGGGAGCTGCAGGGCCGCCCACCAGTGCTCCCCGATGTGCTCATCCATGTTTTACAAAGCCATTGAGCAGCCTTGAGTCCCACAGCCAGCAAACCCCACCTCTCAGAGCCACCACCAAGTTCCTTCTCCTGCTCCAGAGTCTCCTTTGATCCCTCATCCAGTCCTTGCCCAGGTGGCTCCACCTCTGAGGCTTTTGTTGGAAGAGATGGATTAGAAAACCTCTCTCCTTTCTCTGGTGAAGTGGTGGGAATGGTCAAGGCAGGATGAATGTATGGAGAGCAGCGCTGTGGAGGTCAACAGACATGACAGCGGTGAGATGCTGGCAGGCAGACAGATAGCAAGCAGGGTGGCTGGCAGACAGGTGACAGTGTGGCAGGTAGAGAGGTGGCAGAGTGATAGTGTGGCAGGACAACCAGACTGGGCCAGGCTGGCTCCCCACATAGCCACTTGCCCATTGAACCTGCTCGTTTGGGCAGATGGTATGCTTCACAACTGAGTCCTGCAGAGGTGACATCTGTTCTTGCCTTTCTTTGATGGTGCCTAAAATCCACATCCCTGTTTCCTCAGACAAACAAGGCTGCTCTCACCTCCTACCATTGGAGCAAGTTACCTGCTTCATCTTCCATGGCAGAGAAAGCCTTCCTTTGCCCCTTGCTTGCTTTTTCCCACTGAACTTTCTTGTGCCTGGAGCTCAGGCACTGACCACCTGGGGCAGCCACCTCTGCACAGATACCTGCTCCTCCCCAGGGACATGGCTAGGTTCTCTCTGAGTGGCTGGGGCTGCCCACACACCATGGGCAGAGGCACTGCCACCCTCGGTGCCCTGCTCTCCAGCCTTGACAGGGCTACATGGGAAAGGAGAAATGACACAAACTGCACCTGCCCCCCTCTCCCCCAACTCCTCAGTGGGGCAGCAGCTGGCAGTATCCGACCCTGGGCTGAGCTCAGACAACTGCGTTGGTGTGTTCCCCACCTAAATGTACTGTCATGGGGTATTTGGGTATTTCTCTGGCTATACATGTGTTTGCCTGGCTGACATTCCCCTGGGAATGGGAGTATTTCCACCCCATCATGACCAAGCTTTTCATGCCTCCCTTGTTTGTATTGGAGGTTGAGTATCCTGGGACACCAGTGATTGTCCAGGGCTTGGCACAGGCTCCCTCGGACCTCAGCTCACACCTCCTACCCCCTTGGGCCTGGAAAGAAGGTGGCAAAAGTTACCCTATGAAGAGGAGGAGCAGCCTCCCCTGGGGAGGGAAGTAATGCCAGCCCCCCTTTCAAAGCCACTCATGGGCAGCCAGGGAATAGGATGGCCAAGTCTGTGCAAACCAAGGTATGGATGACACTCACAATCTCCCAGGATGGGTCCCACCACACCATGGACTGGATAAGAACTTCCTCCAAAGCCCCCAAAACCAAAAGAAGGATGAGGACCGAGGGGACCATCCGTACTCCCACAGGGCTCCCCAACCCTGTTTCTGCTCCCTACCATCCAGAAAAGAGATTTTTTTTTGTTCCTTTTCAGTCTTTGAAGACCTCATTGCTTGTCCATCTAAAGATGAAGCAGGAGGTTTGAGAAAGGGATTAAGTGCAATCCAGAAAAGATCCGTCTGTGGTAATCCCTGGTACAATTGCACTGTAGAGGATGGCAGATGATTGCCTCAGAAGGTGAGGTGGGCAGCATGAAGAGTCAAGAATACACAAGTATTTTTCCCATAGAAACTTGAGAAGAGTCAGCCTGGGAAGGCAGAAGGGCAGAGGAAATGATGCTGTGCTGAGCCTCAGGGACAGGACTGTGTTTTCCTGTGGCAATAATCAGGAGCAGAGGGGAATAATTTTTCACAGAATTTATTATATTAATGTCTTGAAATAGATTGACACAGATTTTCCAGGGTTAAGTGCTTAATGAATTAAAGTGAGAAGGTAAACCCCTGCAAACAGACTCACAGATTGAACACAGCAGTCCTGCAGAGAAGCCCTGCTCCACAGTGATGGGCACTGCCAGGGTGAGGGTGACTCTTTGCCCCTATTTAGCCATTTTCTTTCCCTGACTCTGCTGCCAGTCACTGCTTTGGGGATAGCACTGGATCTCTTCCCCTGTGGGACCTCCAGCAGCAGAACCTGCACAATGGTGTGGTGCATCAGGCCTGGGGGCTCCTACACCACAAGCCCTGGGCAAAGGCTTTGCCCTATGAGCACCTCTGCACCCCAATACCAAATTGATGGGCAGGAAGCTCTGCAGAAGATCCAGTGCTGGTGCAATATGTGCAGTGCACGGGTCCGCAAGCCTGTCTGTGAGCAGCAGGAAATCTCTTGCTTCAGAAAAATATTGAGAAGTGAAGCAGGCGTGAGGAGCCTCAGCTCACATCCTCAGTGTGAGGGTGTGACCCTCAGTCTGCAACTCGGCTGCTCTAGGAGCCGTGTCCTCCAGCCTTCTCTCCTTGTTTATTAGTTCATTCACTGTTGTATCCCACTGTGTAAGCAAGCTGCAAATGTCCTTCTCAGAGGAAGGAGCCCAACCTCCTTTGGCTCACTGCTCCCTATTCAAATGCATCGCATTATTCACTTGTGACCATATTGAAAACAGCCTCGATATACATCTGGGCTCCTCAGGGCTGTCACAAAGTTCTTGTGATGATTAAAAGCAGGAACACAGCCACAGTTGTTAATCATCGTAGATGAGATGTTCTTGGAGCTTTTCTGTATTTCAGGATGTTCCCACATTCCACTGAACCCATCTAAGGGCTAAGCCCCGGGGCGGGGGCAGGATGGGGTTGAACCTCGGGCCACGGACTATGCCCGGAGGGGTAGATGGGGCTGATCCCAGGTACATAGGCTGTGCCCAGGGAGGAGGGACAGGATTGGGCTGAGCCCTCTCGGTAACGGTGATGCTCCAGAGACAAAACTGATTCCGGAGCCGGGCTGGGGCTGATCCCGGGCAAAAGGCCCGTGCCTGGGGGAGGGAGATCGGTCTGGTCCCGGGGCGGAGGGGGCAGGAAGATCTGAGTCCGGGTCCGGGGCAAGCCGCAGGACTCGCAGCCTGGGGCCTCCCCGCGCAGTGCCGCGGAGCCCGGTGTCCCGCCCGGGTGGGCCGGGGCGGCGGTGACTCAGCTGGGAGAGGCGGGGGAGGAGGAGGCGGGGGAGGAGGAGCGGCAGGAGCCGCCGTCGCTGCTGTCGAGCCGCTCACCTGCCCGGTTCCGCCATGGCCCGCCGCCTGGCCGCCTTGCTTCTGCTCCTGGCCCTCGGCTGCCTACTAGGCATCCTCCTCCTCCTCCTCGGCTCTGGGGACACACGGGACCCGCCGGGCTTCAAGGTGAGGAGGGCGGCGCGGGGGCACCAGGAGAGGAGTGGCGGCGGGCACCGGGAGGCTGGGGAGCCGCCGTGGACATCCTCGGTGTATGGCATTCCCGGTGTATGGCATTCCCGGTGTGCGGGAGAGACGCTGGCATCAGAGGATCTCCAGCGTCACGGGAGGCGCCGGGGCTGACGGGTCCCTCATTGCGGGGAGGGTCGCAGGGAACAGCCCCCGCCCGGAGCTCAGGGACGGGGCTGCCCCGGTAGCGAGACCCGTTGTGTGGCACCTCCGCTGCGGGACCCCTCGGCTGCAGCACTCTCGGCCGCCCATCCCTTGTGCCTTAGGACGTGCGTTTTGGGAGGGGAATTTGTTGGACACACTGAAAGATAGCGGCCCCCCAGGCCAGAACAGCCAAGTCAGTATCTGCTGCTGTGGCTCTGCCTGGGCCAGGGCTCCCCTGCTCAGCCCAACATCTCCCCGGGCTCCACTGCATCTCCTAAGCCAGTGCTGCTGGGTGACAAATGCACTTTCCTTTGAATACAAGCTGCCTTTCCCCCCGCCTTTTTCATTGTAAATTCAGATGATGAAAGAAGTTCCCGAACAATTTATTGTTGGCCAAGTGCTCCTTTTGTAGGCCAAGTCTTTTGTTTTAAAATAGTCCCAGGCTCTTGTCCTGAAAAACAGTTCATCTAAAACCCCCTTTTCCTCATCCCAAGCAATTTACTTGGAAACATTCTGAGCCAGCCTGCATGGCAGATGTGCCGCTGCCTTCTCTCTGGGTTTGTCAGATGCACTGAAGACTAGAATGAGAAGACGAACTGGCTTAGCCAAGATGACCCTTTTTGCTTTTAGTATAACTACCCATTATTAACTCCTTCTCTGTGACACCTTTCTTTGCTACCCATTGCCACGTGCTTATGCATCTTGGGCAGTGCCGAGCTGGTTTCAAAGTGGATTTTTTCTCTTATAACATGGAGGAATTAGATTGGTACCAAGACCCCATATGTAGCACTTGGATCAGCCTGGAAAGCTTTTTTTCTTTCTGGTTCCAAGATAGACCTTTGGTTTTAAACCAAATTAATTCCCAGAAACTTTTTTCCTTGTGGTTTTTTTGGTGCTTTTTCTCTCTCTGAGTGGTAGCACCTTCTAGTCTGCAGGCAGTGCTGCAGTTTGGGGCCAAGCATCCCTGAACACCTGCCTGGGTCCTGACCCTGCTCTACACAAGGCCCGGCCCAAGGACTCAGGGTTCCAGGACTTGCCAAGTGCTGTGAGGTCCAGGATGGTGTGTGCACCAGTGTCCAGCAGTGCCTGTTCCTGGGGGACTGGCACCAGGAAGGTGCTGAGGTGTTGCTTTTGCACAAAGCTCAGTGCTGTTTTGAGAATGCAGAACTTTGTGTTATTTTAACTTAGCCCAAAAGATACCCACATAGTTTTGAGGTTGGTCCTACTATGGGAGACCCTGGGCATGTCTTCTGATGGCCTGGACAAGATGTGGTCTTTGCTGACTCAGTCCACATTAGCTGCTGGATAGTGCTGTTCACTGCTGAGCTGCAACTCCACATCTTCCCTTTCCAGCTCCTTTGCTTGGATTATAGCCCTAAAACCACCCTCATCTTGCTACTGAGGGCTGATCCTTCCCTTATGGGTCCACAGTGGAGCTCATGACCTGACTGCCACTGCCTGCTCTTGACAGCCGTTTTCTTTATCCTTTTGGCAAATGAATCTCTGGCAATTTCTACATCCTGTGGCTGCTATGGCTACCGCAGCAGGAAGGAAACCTGTTGCAACTCACTGCAAACCCGAGTGCTGCATGACTTCACCACCCTTGAGAGGGGCAGAATGGTGGGGGTCCAGAACTGGTGGGTGGCCAGATGTTGCTCATGCAACATGGGGCATCCTGGAGAGCCTGCGGGATGGGGGCTGGAGTCCTGGGCATGGCCATGGGGCACAGTGCCAAGCAGCAGCACGTGGGGCACTCTCAATGTCCGCATCTGCCTCCTCCCCTGGGAGGGCCATACACTGATCAAGAATCCCAAGCCCTACACATGGCCTTTGGGAACATCACTATCCTCTGCGTCCCCTCTGCAGGGGCTTTAGGATTGTGCAGCCCTGACTGGGGCTGGGCTGAGTGACACTGCATTTGGGCAGAGCCCTTGGGACCATGGATGACCCAGGAGGCAGCAGAGATAAGGTGGGCATTGGAAAACTGTCCCAGTGTCAGGCCACAGTGGCAACTCCTCTGTGTCCCCCCGCCTGCAGCATTACCAGAGTCTGGTCAGGGGGTCTGTTAGAAAAATCCCTGTGCCATCTGAAGATGCTGGTGTTCAACACTGTCCCACATGCATGAGGCCCTGCCAAAGCCCTGGGTGCCAGCAGGCAAACATGCCAAGGCTTTTATCGTCCCTCCTGGGGCTTCCCACCTGTAGGGCCCCTGGAGCCCACCTGCCCATGCCCATGGCTCAGCCATGACTCAGACCCACATGGCAGCGCACTCTGCTCTAAGGAATCCAGTGGGTCCGATGCCCGAGCCCAGGGTCTGGGCAGGGACAGAAGGCAAGACAGGGACAGGATCTGGAGCCAGGGGCTAGCATCATTACACACCACTGTAGGTGACGCCATTCGTGATTTTTGTGTGAATGCTGGAGGCATGGGGTACCCTTGGGACTGGAGATGACGTTCCTTCGTCACTGCGAACATACTAGGCTGCCCAGGTCTTGTGTGCACATGATTCCCACCCCTGCTTATCACTGCCAGGCGAAGATGGCTTCTCCAGAGGGACAGGCTGGGGTGCCAAACCCTGTGCCCTTAGGAGGGGCTGGCATGAGGCTGTGGTGGCTCCTTTCATGCCGCGGTGGCTATAGGTGAGCTGCGGCAGGAGTTGGCCAGGCACCCTCTGCAGTGGTAGCACCGTCATGTTGCAACACCTTATCTCAGCCGGGCCAAGTGCTGCTGCTGCCACCACCATGGCCAGTGAGGGATGCCCCTCACCCACCACTGCACACCTGGTGGCAATGGGCTAGGGGTCCAAGAGGAGACATCCCCACCCTGGCCCACAGGTGTTGGCAGCAAAGGGCACTAGGATGTGCCTACATGGGGCAGCCAGTTCTACATCCTGCCCCAGCGGTGCCATTGTCACCCCAACATGTCACCTCTGCATGGCACTTGCCCTGGGTGCAGGCTCCATGCTGCCTCTCACTGCCTGCACTTCCCTGGGCATGCATGTGTGCCCACGCACACCCATGTACATGCCCCTCCTAAATGCATGTATGCACAGACGTGCACCCATGTGCACACAGCATTGGCACACCTATGTGCATGTACACCTCATCTGTGCACACCCATGGGCAAGCACCCCCACATACCTACCTCCACACCTAAATTTGCACACACCTTTGTATGCCCATGCACACACACACACAAACATGCACACTCCTGCAGCATGTACACCACAGGCACACATCCATGCATGCGCATGTACATCCATGCACATGTACATACATGTGTGCACCTCTCTACATGTACAACTCCACCCCAGGTATGTACCCCCATGAATGCATCCTGGTACCAGCTCTCCATGGGGTGCTCTCCAAGTGGGGCACAGCTGAGCCAGCCCTGCTGAAGACAGGAATAAAGTCTGGGAACCAGCCTTCCCCCTGTCACAGGTGGTGGGTGTCCTCTTGTTCACCCTGGAGCCTGCCCTGTGGCCATGTCCCTTCCTGCCATGAGGTGAGTCTGGTGTCCCCAGCATCCCCCTCCCAGGCTGACCCCATTCCTAGTGGGCAGCACCATGTATCCCTGGCACTGCAGCTCATCCTCATTGTCTCATACTCCAGCATCTCTCAGCCTTTGCCACCATGTAGATATCCATGTCTCCTCTTGTCCCTCTCTGTGGGCTTCAGCCCCTCCATGGCATCTCCAGGCTGGAGACTACTCCAGCCTGTGCTCAGCCCTGGGTTTGAGGATGACCTATCAATGTTTTCCCTTTGAGGACAGCCTTGTCACCCTGCTCCTACTAGTGTCACTCCAGGTGATACTTGGGGTAATGCAGTGCCTTGTGAGCAAACTGGAGACGTCTGCATGGTGGCTGCAGGGTGTGTGGGCACATGTGCCACTGAGGTGGACAGAGGGGGTCCCCTGGGGCTGGACCCCCCTCAGAGTCCCCTATGCCTGGTCGGTGACTGTTCATCTGGGGACACAGGGGTGACCACGGGACTCCAAGATGGGCAGGCAAGGCAGAGGTTGCCCTAGCGAGAATGGACTGGGGTGCCACATGCTGGGCAGAGATGGCATTGAGAGCCCTCTAAGCCTGCCCACAGCACTCACCCCAGCACCCAGCCCAGGAGGCTGGGGAGGGGTGTTGAGGGGAGTTGTCAGCCTCCTTCCTCCTCTCTGCAGTGTTGTCAGGAGCTGAAGCTGCTCCACTGCTCCAGCCTGGCCACAGAGGGGGATTCTCTGCTGGCTTGTAGCTTTTGGCCCAGGGCATGAGCAAATCACTGGGAGAGTCTGGGAGGGTCACCCATGTGAGATGGTCCCCTGAGGGAGCAGGAGGTACCACTGGTTCAGGACCATGGGTTCATGGTGTAATTGGGGCTACCTAAGTGGGGATGTCAGGTGTCCCTGCCTCTGTCCTGACACTTCTGTTGCCTGAGCTGGTGAAAACCAGGTGATAGGGACAGGAGTGGCATGGGGCACCCATGGCAGGCAGGGCTGGGGTGGCTTCCAGAGCCGTGCAGGGAGAGGAGCTGCCTACTCCAGCCCTTGGCTCTATCAAGTCTGGGCAGGGCAGGAGCAGACAGAGACTCATAGGAAGTTTAAGCCTTAGATGGCTTCACCCTAGAGATGCTCAGCTGGGGTGGTGCTGGGTCCTGCCTTGCTTTCCCCCGATACTCACAGCCCTGAGGGGGCACAGCGGGGGCCAGCATGGGCAGCTCTGAGACCATGGGCAGCAGGGGTCAGGCAGAGGGGTCTGCCCAGGGGTGCTGCAGGCAGCAGCTGGGTAACCTTGTTTGGCAGGAGGAGCAGGGTTATTTATAGCCAGAGAATGGCCGAGCCATACAAGGGCAGGAGGGATGAGGGGCCTGGCTGCCCTTCTTTGGCCAACAGCATCCCGAGGAGCTGTTTCAGGTGTCCCTCCCCACCACCAGTCCCAGGGACTAGCTAGCATGGCTCAGCAGGCAGCCAGGAGTGATGATAACCTGCAGTGGGGGAAGAGACCCCTGGGCTGCACTCAAGGGGGTCCTCTTACCCAAAAAGTCAGTCCCTGTGCTGTTCCAAATAGCATCCCAGAATGGCCAGTATCCCACTTCCATTCACATCCCAGGCAGTGCCCTGTTTGGGCAGATATGGGCCTGACAGTGCCACGCTGGGCTTAGCAAAGCCTGCCTCTGCCAGATGCTGCTCTGGAGCTACTGGGTACTGACAGGGTGGGAGTGGTTCTGCACTGAGCCCCAGTGCCTTCCCTTGGTAAGGGCTGAAGCAGCCAGGACACCTTTAGCCTCTAGGCCTGACCTCACTGCCTTCCCCCTGCAGTACGGCATCGTGCTGGATGCTGGGTCCTCCCACACTGCCATGTTCATCTACAAGTGGCCTGCAGACAAGGAGAATGACACCGGGGTGGTCAGCGAGCACGGCACGTGTGATGTGGAGGGTAAGGTCTGGCCCTGGCCCGGGGCTGGTGGCGGTGTCTGTCTGTCGCATGTCTGTGGCAGGGCAGCATGGTGTGAGTGGCCCTTCCATGCCCAGCTGCCTCCCTCCGTATTCACTGGTGTAGCGATGTGTTCTAAAAGGTTCAGCTCTATTCCTAAAATGCCTCCCAACTCTCCCCAAGGCTTGCAGCCATGCATGCTTGTGGTTTATCTTTTCCTGGCAGGTACTGAACCCCCAGGGAACAATCCAGCTCCTTGCCTAGCCCAGTGAGGAGACAGGGTCGGTTTTTCACCCTATTCATCAACCTTTCCCAGACTGTCAGCCAGCAGGGGATATGCGGTGTGGGCAGGGAGATGTGGCTGGACCCTGGATGGCTCCATGGCCACAGAAAACTGCCTTTTGGACAGTCTGGAAGGGGCGAAGCTGCTCACCAGGCATCTTCCCACTGAGCATCATCCCTTCACCAGCAGGGAGCAATGCTGTTTCTTCATCACAGGTCCTGGCATCTCCAGCTACGGCTCGAACCCTCCAGCGGCCGGGACAAGCCTGGAGCACTGCCTGAACCAGGCCCTGAGAGATGTGCCCAAGGAGAAGCACGCGAGCACCCCGCTATACCTGGGTGCCACAGCTGGCATGCGCCTGCTCAAGTGAGTGCTCAGGGGGGCCCTGTTGTGCCACTGTGACATGCCAGCTTGCCACACACAGCAGGGGCAGAGGTGGTGAAGGATGGCCAAAGTGTTGCCCTTTTGCTGGGCAAATTTCTTCAGCACCCAGCTGCCCAGTGCTGTGTCCCCCTGCAGAAGAGGTCCTGCCTTTCAGAGCAGGATATGCTCTGCAGGACACAGCCAGCACAGCACTAGTGGAAAGGGGCTGGTGGGGGGCCAGCGCCAGGATAACCCACCCAGACTTTTTGGATGCTAGGAGAAAAGTCCCTTGCACCCTCTGCCAGCCTGATGGGACACAGTAAGAATAATCACCCCTCAAAAAGCACACGGAGTAGTGCTCCCCTCACTGAGCCCAGACAGGATAGATCCCATTGTCCCAGCAGGAGGGAGGACACTTCATTCCTGCTACCTGCCTCCTCCATCAGAGACAAAGGGAATTAGCTGGTGTTTTTTTGGGACATGCCTATGGGTACCCAGGCAAGAGCTCACCTCTCTCCTGGGCCCTGCTATGGCAGTGCTGGCCCCCAAGGGCTGTTGGGACAGGGAGGGCTCTGCAGCACTGTGGCACAGGCCTGTCACTCTGCCCTCTCACTTGGCCCACAGCATTGCAGACCCACAGGTGTCGGACGCTGTCCTCAGAGCTGTAGCAGCCACGCTGAAGACGTACCCCTTTGATTTCCGGGGAGCAAAGATCCTGTCAGGGGAAGAGGAAGGGGTCTTTGGCTGGGTCACTGCAAACTATCTCCTGGAGAACTTCATCAAGGTGGGCAGGGGACAGTGACAAACAGTGGGATGGCTGTGGTGGCTGGGCAGCTCATCACATGCTTATGCCTGTTCTTGTCCTCCTTGGCTTAGCGTGGATGGCTTGGAGAATGGATCCAGCCTCAGAAGAAGACCCTGGGGGCCATGGACTTCGGGGGCGCTTCTACACAGATCACCTTTGAAACAAGGGATATGATTGAAAACCCCAGAAACGAGGTGATGCTGAAGCTGTATGGCCAGGCGTACAAAGTGTACACACACAGCTTCCTCTGTTATGGGAGGGACCAGGTCCTCAAGAGGCTGCTCTCCAAGCTCCTCCAGGTACAATGTGTGCTTGATGTGGATGCTGGCTGTCATGACCCCCCTCGCCCTGGTGTTTACACTGTCCCTCAGCCCTGGACCAGCTGCACACCTTTACCAGTCAACTTGGGTTTTGCCCCCAACCCTCTCTTGTGTTCCCAGGGCCTTCTCCCACCATCTCCATTAGATGATGCAGCCCTTGGCTAGAGGCAAGACACCCAAAGCCGTTTTGAGACACTTCTGGCAACTGCTCTGTGTCTCACTGCTCAAGCTCCAGGGGAGCTGTGGCTATGGCATAGCTCATGCACCCCGTATGTCCCTCCTCTGGCAGGCTGAGAGCTACCAAGAAACTGTCTCCCATCCCTGCTGGCCTATGGGCTACAACAAGAGCCTGTTGCTGAGCAGCACCTATGACAGCCCCTGCACGGAGAAGGAGAGGCCAAGCCTTGCACTCAACACCACTGTTACCTTGATCGGCACTGGGAATGGGAACCTCTGTGCTCTGCATGTCAGCAAGCTCTTTGACTTCACCAACTGTGCCTTCTCCCGCTGCTCCTTTGATGGTGTTTTCCAGCCAGAGGTTTCAGGAAACTTCATTGTAAGTCCCGGCATGGAGGAGGGTGGTGACACAGCTGCTGGCTGGGCAGGTTGTCCCCAGCTCCCCAGCATCATGTGGCAGCAAAGCCAGACCCCGACCTCTGCAACAAGTGGTTATTGGTGCCCACCACACGGGCCTGAGAGTCTGCTCATGGTGAGAGTTTGCTCCCAGCCTGGCCCACAGCTGCTCCTTTCTCTCCCTCAGGCCTTCTCTGCCTTCTTCTACACGGTGGACTTCATCCAGACTGTGATGGGAAGACCCGTGCACTTGCCCAGTGACCTGAAGGATGCTGCAGATGCTATCTGTGCCACCAGCTGGAGTGAGGTGGGCTCCCTGGGCATCATGGGAAGGAGGAGGCTGCTTCACCTGGGCTATCACCCAGGCTTTGAGAAAAGTCCTTGGAGGTCATGGGGTTTCCTGGCACCAATGGAATAGGGGGAAGGCAATTGATGGCTCCTACATGGGACTGGGAGGGGGCTCAGGTGGGTATGGGCAGCCTTGGCCTCACAGATTTAACCACCCTGAGCTTCAGGCCACAAACACGAGCCTGGTCATTGCTGTCTTGACTCCTCTTCTCTTTCCCTCTGTGCATCCCACTCAGCTGCTCCAGAAAGCCCCCAAGCTGGAGAAGAGGCTGCCAGATTACTGCGCTGTCAGCATATTTGTGTATTTGCTCACCACCAAAGGCTACAGCTTCAACAACCACTCCTTCCCCAACATCGCCTTCCAGAAGAAGGTGGGTAGCACCAAAATACATCCCCATCCCATGGGATCTCTTTGGAGTTAGGCCAAAGAATGCTGCAGGAGAGATGATCCCACACAGAAAAAGCCAAGCAGAATCAAGGAAGATCTCAGTGAAGAGGGGCAGGATGGAACTCTCAGTTTTTGGAGGGATCTGCTGGGGGATGGAAAAATGAGCTGAGCTGGCTGTGGGGTGGTCATAGAGTCAGGTCCTTCAGCCCTTCCTTGGCCCTCAAGACACCAGACATCCCAAACAATGATTTGCTGAGGCTTTTTGGGAAGTTACCTCAGGTCGGGATCTCACTTTTGTCTACACATGCCATGGGCATGTGCAGGGAGATCAGGACTGGCCTGAGTGCACAAGGTTTTACTCCCAGGGGATGAGCCCATTTCAGCACAGGATGGTCCCTGCTGTGTCCCTGGGCTGGCTGGACCTGTGGGCAAGCAGAGGCTCAGGGGGCTGTGGGCTCCTCCACACTCTTCTTCCTTGGGCTGACACTGAGGCAGTCCCTGAAGGGTCTGGAGCACAAGTCTTACGAGGAGCAGCTGAGGGAGCTGAGGGGGGGCTCAGCCTGGAGAAAAGGAAGCTCAAGGGGGACCTTCTCACTCTCTACAACACCCTGACCGGAGGTTGTAGCCAGGTGGGGATTGGTCTCTTCTCACAGCTAACACGTGACAGGACAAGGAAATGGCCTCATGTTGTGCCAGGGGAAGTTTCAGTTAGATTTTAGGAGAAATTCCTTCATGGAAAACATGGTCAGGAATCGGAATAAGCTGCCCATGGGTGTGGTAGTTACCGTCCCTGGAGGGATTTAAAATGTGCGGATGTGGCACTCGGGGGCATGGTTAAGTGGTGGCCTTAGCAGTGCTGGTTTTAGTGGTTGGACTCTATGATCTTAGATGTCTTTTCCAACTTCAGTGATTCCATGACTCTATGATTCTAAGTTGTCCTGAGGCCCATGGAGCTGGGCTGGCTGGGTGGTGACCATGCCATGCTGTTTCCACAGGCAGGAGAAACGTCCATTGGCTGGGCCCTGGGTTACATGCTGAACCTCACCAACATGATCCCAGCAGAGAAGCCCTCCTCACACAAAAGCATGTTGTACAACTACTGGGTCATCCTCATCCTGCTCTTTGTAGTCACCACCCTGACGTCCTTGGTGGCTGCCATCTGTCTGCTCCGGCACAGCAAGTCCAGCATAATCTGATGGCAGGGACAGGGTGGGCCGTATCTGCAGGACCAGCACCATCCTACCTGCTGGAGGCTTCACAGTCTGAAAGCTTGTTATGTGGCAAGTGCTCAATGTCCTCCTCCAAGGCCTGACACCATCCCAGAAGGAAAGCTGTCCCCTGCTGACTTCCCCTTGCCCTCAAGCTGCAGGAAAAGGACAGAAGATCACTGGCCCTGGTAGAAGAGCCTAAATGTTTCCCAGCACTACTCAGGGATGGACCCTGGAGCAGGCTTGGGAATGGGGCATTCAGAGCTAGGACATCTTTTTGTCACCAGAGCTGAGCCAATGAGCCCAGGCAACAAAAGGATTCATTTTCATGTGTATGTGTATGAATGGGGAATATTACTTACACTAGTCCTTATAGCTGACATTGCTAGCCTGTCCCTGGAGCATCAGCCCTGCCTCCTGGGGAGCTGTGGCCATCACCCAAAGCCTGTGTTTTCTTTCTGGCTGATGCACAAACCCCACTGACCTTCAAGGCAAGGTCTTGGCCTTGGCCATTGGCTTCAGCTTTGGGTAAGGACTTAGCAACCGCCAGATGTAGGAAGCTGGCAACTTCTAGGACCTACTTCAACAACCCAGACAATAGTGCCTTCACTATCCCTGTGGGTCCTATGTCAGATTTGCCTTTGCTACAGCCAGATTCCTGCAGCTCTGTGGTGCACGGGCTCCCGCACTGTGAGGCTTTGCTCTGCACTGGGATTTGAGCCTGACATCACCCCACACCAGGCAGCTGGGAGGATGCACCTTCATTTCCAATTGAGTAAGAATAGGGATGTACAAACATGAAGGTTTGGTTTTGTTTGTTTGAGATTTTTTTTTAAATAATCTGAAATAAACCTTTGTAACCACTGCTATGTCTCAGTGGCTTGTGATCAGCATCAGGCAGTTCAGCCTGGCTGTCCCATGTGGGCAGAGCCCCACAGCCACATCCACAGGTCAGGCTTTGCCCAAAGATCTCAGCCCTTGCAGCCTGTCCAATTCTGAGATGCTATCATGGCTCTGTGTGCTCTGCCAGCCTGGAGACGACCTCAAACAGACAAAGGTGGGCTGGAAACCTCACTCCAGACCCAGGCTCCTGGAGGTGGAGGAGCTCCAGCCAGCCACAGTCACCAAGTTCCTATTTCCCCAGTGCTGGAGTTGCAGTCACTCCGAAGGTGGGAGCAGGCAGCTCAAGCTGTCCCTCACTGCCACAGCCCCCAGCAAAACAACCTGCCAGCAGCCTCCACTGCCAGGGCCCAGCACTGGTACTCAAGGGCGGCAGCAAAGCAGCTCACATTTGCTGCTGCAGTCACTGGCAGCTCACAGACACCAGGGCACACATTGCAATGCTCAGCAGCAGCATGGGACTGGTCCCAGCACTCCAATCCTTTGGAAAGCCTCCCCCTGCCCTGCACATTCCACAAACGCTGGAGAGGAGTGGCTGTACAGAGCTGCGGTTTCTCACTGCCCTCTTTGATCCTCCTGGCAGCACCAACTCTGCTCCATGGGTTTGCTCACTTCCCAACACCCTTCCCTGCTCCAGCTGATCTCCTGGAATGCCACGTTTGACTTAACACACCTGTTCCCTGCAGCACTTTGCTTTCAGCTCTTCCACTGGCTGCTCCCCATCTCTCTGCACAGGGCAAACCTGATTCTAGTTCAGATGATGCTATGAACTCCCAAGCCCAGTTTCCTCCCCAGGCTCCTCATCTCCTCAGCACAGGGACTCCCTCCTGTGGTGAGGTTCAGGGCCACTCTCCGTATCTCACACGGAGAAGGCGCTTCTGGTTCCTGAAGCAGAAACGCCGGTCTAAGAACTGGGGCAGCTCCCAGAATTCAGGCTGGGTTTCCTCTTCTAAGAATTTCAGCTGCAGCTGAATCAGAGCTGGACATCCACCAAGAGCAGACAATTTTCCTAGTGAAGACTTGGGAGTCTGACATGGAAAAAAGCCGTATGCCCCACTGTGTGCATGGGATTTTGAGACAGTACCATTACCTTGCCAGGTAGTTATGCATCTGGATGGGCAATGAGACTAGCCAGTGACAGGTGAGCACTGCAGAGAGGGGCCCTGGGCATATGGTTGCCTCTGTTACAGGGGAAGAGGACACCCCAGAGGCCACTCAGCTGTGGGGTTCAGCTCAGGCCTGTTCAGGTAGGTATGAAAAGCCTTGCTGCTGCAGTGGAAGGGACATGGGGACTAGATGGGCTCAGGAAACATAGGGGACACAGGAACAGCTCTGCCCTCACAACTTAGCCCAGACCTGTCTGTGCCTATAGCCGTCTCAGAGCAATCCAGGTGCTGATTGTGACTGCATTACCATAGAGGGATCAGAGCTCTCTGCTCCAGCATTCACTGCAGAGGGTGCCTCAGGTTGACATTCACCACCTGTTCTGTCCTTCACCTCATCCACAATGAGTGCCTTCAGCTCTCAACTTTTATTGTACCCCCAGTGCAATGTGCAGAGGCCATGGGGCAGACAGCAGCAATCCGTGAGATGCCTCCACCGTGCTCTCAGTGCAGGATTAAGTCCTCTGAGCTTTCCAGCAGTGTCATCATCCCCACCATCCTTATGGAAAGTGTCAGGTTGGGCTGGCAGGAGGGGGTGAAGCAGGACATGGGCACAGCATGCTATCCTCTGCTGGCTACTCCACCACGTCACCGTACCTGTTCCTCCTCACCAGTGTTTTGGCGCCATCCCTGCCCTCTGCACTGGGGAGGTTTTCTGCAACAAGAAAGTACAAGTTCCATGGACCTCCAACTACCCTGGTGAAATTCACCCTGGTGAATTTGCCAAGGGTGGCCAAAGAACCACAGAGCCCTGGTGAAGCACGTAAAGCCTCTTCAAGCTGGCCTAGCTTTGGGAGCTCAAGATATGTGTGGGAGAGAGCAGCGAGCAGCCATGAGAATTGTGCAGTAGCAGCTGTCTTGATGCTCCTCCAGTTCTGCCCGCCCTACTGAATAGCAATTCCCTCCACATCTCAGTTACTCTCTCCATCCCTTACCTTCTTCCTCTTCCAGCAAACGAGCCTTTTGTGCTGGCTCTCGTGAATACCCAAAGCAGGTAGGGCAGGAGGCTGCAGCAAGTACACTCAGCCCACATCACCAGCCCTGCTCAGGAACCCACTGTGCTGGGTGCACAGAGGGAAAGGGGAGGCGTGAAACCAGGTAAGGTGCTCCACCCAGCATGGGCGCTCCTGCTCCCACCCCTTGGCTGCAGGGTGCCAGTGTGGGACTTACATAATGAGATTTTGGCAATGACACAATCACCAGCTTAATTACAAGACAGGGATAGCAAAGTAATTATTGCAGCAGGGAAGAATCAGGCACCACGACAAGCTCAGGGAAAGTAGTAGGAAGATATGACTGTACCTGCAGGCTGAGACACCCCACCAGTCACGGCGAGCTCCTGTGGGGACTTGCCTGTCTCCAGGTAAATCCAGAAGTTGGAACATTTCTGCGTCTCAGCTCTGGTTACCACGTAGCTTCCGAGGGACCCTGCAGCTGGGGCGGCCGAGGTGCTCCTGGGAGTGCCAGCAGCACCTTGGTGGGGACAGCACCTGCTGTGCCGCGAACCCTCCTGAGCCCTGCGGCACAGGGAGGCGGCTGGAGCCAGAGACGAGCCCCCATAACAGTGGCAAACACCCCTCTGTACCGCTCGGTTGGGCACTTACCAGCAGCCAGCAGCAGGCTCCACTGCGGGCTGTAGGGCAGCGTCTGCCGCAGCAGCTTCTGCACTGCGAAGGCGGCCCCGCTGCCTGCCGAGACAGGGGCCGGGGTTACCGGACACGGCCGGGACGTCCGCGCCGCCCTCGGGGAGCGGCCAAAGACAGCCCGGGGGGTGCCGGGGTGGCTGGACCGGCCCGTACCTGCGAGGAAGCTGCCGATGCCCTTCATGAAGGCGTGAGACTGGCAGGCCGCGTACTGCTGCAGCGCCTGCGGGGACGCGTCAGCGCGGGGGCCGGAGGCCCACCCGACCCCCTGAGCCCCGGCCCCCCCCGCACCCCCAGGCCCCCCAGCCCGTCCCCCGCAGGGCGCACCGGGTGCTTGGCGGCCACATCATCCTCCACCCGCCGCACGCCCAGGTTCACCATGGCGGCACTGCCGGCCCTGGCCAGGACACGGCGCTTCCACGCCCCCCTCCTTCCGCCCGCCCCTTCCACCGCCCTTTCCGTCGCGGCCATGGCGGAACCGGCGGGGCCGTTTCATCTGCTGCGAGCCGGGACGGGCCGATTCGTCTGCTACTGCGGACCCGACGGCGCTGTCTAGTGAGAGCGGGGCGGGAGAAAGGAGCAGGTGGGGGGCGGGCACGGGGCCGCGTGGGGGGCGGGCAGCCCTGGCCTGAGCTGCTTCCTCCCACAGTGTGACCGACGCGATGGAGGTCTGGGCTGGGGAGCTCGGCGGCTGCCCAGCGCTCGGCTGTGTATGTACCGAGGGGCAGGGGGCGTCCGGAGAGCCCGGGGCTGAGATCCGGAGTGCCAGTGGGGCAGGGATGGATCTGGACCCAGGCTAAAGCCGTGTTGGACGCGCTCTCCTCCTCTCCCTCTGCAGCGGTGCCCGCCGGAAGAGCACGGTGCGATGCTCAGGTGGGTGCCGCCGCCCTGGGACCTCCCTCGCTACGGGCACCTTCTCGCCCCGGGCTCCCCCCACCCTAGGCCCCACCTCGCCCGGGGCTTCCCCTGTCTCCCGCTCCTCTCACCCCCGGTCCCCGTAGGGCCGCCCTGGGTCACGGAGCCGCCGCGCTGAGCCTGGGCCCGGGTTCGGCCACGCTGCGGGTGCCGGAGGAACCGCGGTGCCCAGGCCTGGCCCTCGCCCAGCTGCCCGCCGCCGAGGCGCGTAGCCAGCTGCAGGCGCTGGTCTTCGGCATGGCCGGCTGCATCGAGAGCCTGGAGAGGCGCCTGGAAGGTCCGTGGTGGGTTTAGGAGAGGGGCGGGCTAGCAGCTCTTGCCACCTTCATGGGATCGTCACCCCACCTAAAGTGCCCTAGATGCCCCAGTTCAGAGGCAGCAGGGGAGGGCCCCAGATGGTTTCTTCTCACTGGTCCTAATGGGCCAGCAGAAGAGCTGCTCCCCATCCCCTGTTGGGGCTGGCCCGTTCTCTAAGCTGGCCAAGATCTGCACCAGACCCCTGCAGGCAGAAGAGACCTTGCCTGGGCCCAGCGGACACAGTGGTGTGTCTCTGTGTGGAAACACATGGCCTCATGGCCAGCACCACACCAGCATCCTAAATGTGAGAGTCACCATACAGACATCTTTGGGGGGTCTGGGAACATATTGGAACAGTAGCAGTTTGGATGGAAATGCTGAAAGGAGAATGGGGCTCTGTTTGGCTGTGGAGGGAGCTCGCTGGGGAGGCTTGATGCGGAAACTGGGGGATGTTGTCACATGCTTTGGCTCTGGCTCCTGTCTCAGTAGCAGTGGAGACATTTGCATCTTCCTGCAGCCCTGAGAAGAACACTGCCCGGAGCCAGCAGCTCTTCCTGCCAGGTAGGCACTGCCAGGGGCACCTGCCCTGGTCTCACAATCTTTTGTCTTCTCCTTTGTGAAGCCTGCTGGTCCTATATCCATGAGCTCTCCAGGACACTCTGAGTGCCCTCTGCTGTGGCTGCTGGCAGCCACAGGGCAGGGCTTAGTGTGGTGGCTCTCAGGGTGTCTGGGGTGCTCAGGTCAAAGCCTGGGCAGTGCCAGCCTCAGAAGGAGGGCAAGCTTTGCTGTGCTTTCAGACTGGAGGCTGTGGTGGATCCATGGCTCGTTTTGGGAGAGGAGGCCAAGTTTGGCCCTTTCTTGCACTCTGGTGACTGCTGGTCCTGCCAGGCTGGGCTACCAGAGGCTCCCCCTAGCCCTGGAGGGACTGGCAGGGCTGTCAGAGCTCCTGGGTAACCTGTAATCTGTGTCTTGTCTATTCTTGACTGAGGCAGACCCCAGCCCCAGGAAGAGTAGGGCTTCTGGCTTAGCTTTGCCAGCCAAAAGGAAGGTCCCCGGAGAATCTCTCGTTAACCCTGGTTTCAAAAGGTCAGTGCTGGGGCTGGATGCTGCTCACTGGGCACCCTGTGGGTTCTGCTCTGAAGCAGCAGGGCTCAGGGCTCTAATGTTTCCTCCATCTCCTTCCAGCAAGAAGGTGTCATCTGGAGTGAATTTTGAGGACTCCTGATGGGTGCTGTCCTGTGCCCTGATGACAGCCCTATGGACCCCTATGTCTGAATGAGGAAGTGTCCCTGTTGTTCCGGACCTGCTGAGCTCCTCGACCCAGGGAGACAACAGAGCCAGCAGTTCCTGGCAACCACCCCTCAGCTAGGGTGGTGGCAGGGCCTTTGGGGGGACAGATGAAGCAGAGGGGACACCAGCATGGTGGGTTTTTTCCCCGCACCTCTTCCCTGCTGGCAGGGACCAGCTCCTCACCTTACTTACCATGAACTGGTAGAGTTTGGATGGAGCTTTGATACCGTGGAATGGAAAGATCACCTGTGCTTTGCTTCTTGCCAGTAAAGGTGTTTCTAGCCAGCTGGTCTCTCTGGGTGTGTCTGTCCATTCTGCCTCTCCCTTTCTCAGGAAGCCTTGGGCCTGTTTCAGCTGAACCCGGAGGTCCGAGCCTCAGAGAAGTTTGTTCCCTACCAGCTTTTTGCAAATGGGCTGATGGGTGTGTGGTGAGAGGCTGGCCAACCTTTCTGGAGAGCTAGAAGGGTGGGCTCTGCTTTGCTGGGCACTGGGAGAGGATGAGGAGGTCAGTACAAAGCCTTGTGAGGGAGGAGCTGCTGGGGCGGTCACTCCAGACTCACACTGGTCTTGCTTGCAAAGCTTTTATTTATTTCCAGGAACTCTGAAACTTAGCTTGGGCTTTCCCTGCTTTACAACCCCCAAGTCTGTTGAGAGCTTCCTAATAGTGAGTTTCGGGGGGAACTGACCTCTGCCCTTTACCTGTGCCATCCCCCTCCAGCTCCTTTTCCTAGGTCTCTATGGCTGTGCCAGGTCCCCTCACCTGGTGCAGGTGTGAAGGCACTCTGGTGCCTGCTGCCCAGGTGGGTGGCACAGTGTACCTATGCAAGTGGCTGCAGGGCAGCTTGTCGTCCCTGTGTCTGCCCCTGCCCTCAGCTGGGCACAGCTTTGGCACCAATGGTGCCTGTGGCAGTGCCCGTTTGCCCTCATCCCAATGCTTGAGGGGCCACAGAGCTTGTCCTGATTGTGAGGAAGGGTGGGTGGCACAAGAGGGGCTCAGTGCACTGCAGATTACTGCCAGCACCTGGGTCCCAGAGGGGGGAACTTGGATGTGAGGGGTGCAGCTCTCCCGAGCCCTTGCAGGCAGGGGCAGGGTGGGGTGACCTCCTGCCTGACCCCAGCCTTGGCCCTGCACCCACCAGGGCACGTGCCTGGCTCACTGCAGTGCCCGGACTACGGAACGATAAGCTTGTATAATCTCCTGGCTATTGGGGCAAGTGTATTTGAACTCCTTGGTTTCACTGGCGCTGTTGAGGTACCGCCACACACCCTGCAGGTCCTTGGGGATCCCAAAGTGGCGATAGTGCTGGCACACGACCTGCAGGCACAAATAGGGGTGACTTGCCTGACACTGTGCCAAGGAGGGCTCTACCACCAGGGCAGGCACCAGCTGGGAAGGGTGGCGGGGAGGCAGAGACACCCCTGGCACTGCACAGTTGAGGGCTGGCACTCAGGAGAGGATGCAGAGAGGAGTGGGATCTGTAGGAGGGCACTGTTCTGGGCAAGGTTCCTGGGGAGAGGGATGCTGGGGGGCACAGAACTGAGAGAAAAACTGAGAAAGGAGCAGGCACTTGCTGTAGCCACCAGGAGGAAAGTGAGGGTATGGGGATGCCAGAGAAAGGAGAAGGGCATGGTACTAGGATGCCCGTAGCTTACCTGAACAATGTTGAGCTTGGGCAGCAGGTTGCAGTCGGCTAACGTGAGGTGGTCTCCATCAAGGAAACGGCGCTGGGAGGCCCGGAGGCAGGGGTCCTGGGCCAGCTCGTGCTCCAGAGGAGTGCTCAGGTACTCATCCAGCTTCAGCAAGGCCCGCAGAAGGCTCCGCTGCAGTGCTGCAGGTAGGGTGGCCAGGTCACGGTACAGCCCCATTGCGAGCATGGGGCCCCTGCTCTGCTGTGGCCTCTTGTGGGCCCAGCCCCGTGTCCAGGTAGCACCCGTCAGCATCTTCCCACCTGGCTCAGGCTGGCATCTGCCTCTGCCCTCCCGCAGAGACCTGGCACAGCCACACTGGCCCACGTAGGGAGGGCAGTGCCTGGACAGACCGGGCTGTGGACTGGGTGGGGGGACTGGGAAAGCTCAATGTGACCAGGCTAGGCTTTGGGGTGCGGCACCCCAGAAGTTGCATGGGGTGCTCCCCCACCTGCTCCTTACCCTCGTCCTGGGCAGGTACCGGGTTCTTGATGAAGGCAGAGAACTTGTGGAAAATGTCATTGCCAGCCAGGCTTGACTCCGGGTACTGCGGGACCAGACTGGGGCACCTGTGGAGACATGGGCACAGCTGAGGCAGGTGGCAGAGGCTGACAGGCTCATCTGCTGTCAGCCTCCTCATCCCTCAGCTTGTCTTGCCCTTTAGGGGGACTCTTCCTCCTCTCAAGGCAGCACCAGCCACTGACATGGGGGGGGCCAGCTGGTCCTCCAGGAACTCCTCAATGGTGATGGTGTCAGTCTTGGGCTCGTTGTTGTAGAGGAGGACGGGCAGCTGGGCACCTGGTGCGAAGTCCTTCAGCACGTCCAGTGCCCTGTGGGAGATGAGTACGCTGCTGATGCCTGGTAGGTCCAGGGTTCTGCAGGGCACCGTGTGGGTGTGTGTGTGTTTGTATTGTGCATACGTGTCCCAAGCAAAGGGAGTTCTGGGGGGCCAGTGCACAAGGTGGTGGCCTCAGGCCCCTCCTGCCTCAGTGTGTGCTCAGTGTGTGCCAACCTCCGCCAAGCACCAATAGGTCACATGGGGAGGTACAGAAAGCTCCGTGCATCCCATAGTGCCCACCCTTCACATCCCTTCCCAAAGTGTTGCGGACCTACCAACCCCCCCACCATGTACATATTCCTGGCCCCAGGGCTGGCACCCCTTGGGAGGGGGCCACCACTCACCTCTTCACATCCACAGTGGTGAGGGTGAAGGGCACTCCTTTGAGAAGCAGCACCATAAAGAGCCGCTGGCAGAAGGGGCAGTGCCCCACGCTCTCTCCGTCCTCACTTGCCTGCGGGCACAGAAGGAGAGCTCAGCTGCCCTTTCATCCTGGCATGGCCCCAGTGGGGACAGCCCCAGAGGGTACAGGGTGAAGATGATAGAGCACATGCCCCAGCCCAGCCTGGGAAGCTGTGCTGCAGTCCATGGCATCTGCTATGCCAGGCAGGCTGCCAGATCCTGGGCCCTGCCTGCTCCTAGAGCCTCAGTGCCACACCCCATAGCAGCCACATAGCACAGCAAGTGCTGGCCCTGGCACTCTCTGTGGACAAGGAGCTCCAGGCTGATCCAGCCTTACAGTGCCAGGGGCACAATGGCTTGAGAGCAGTAGTGGCAGCAGGGGTGGCTGTGGCAGGGGCAGTCCAGCAGCAGAGATGTGCCAGAGGAAGGTGGCAGCAATCTTGGTGGTCCCATCAAACCCAGTCACAATCCCAGGTGAGCCTTGTCCTGGTCTGCACAGACAGACTGCCCTGGCCAGGCAGTGGCTGGGAAGGGCCTGGCAGGTGCAGGCAGGTGCCTGGCTGCTGGGCCCTGCTTTCAGCGAGAAACCTGGTCCAACCTCCCCAGGTTTGGCCCCCACAGCACCTGTGCCTGCAGGGCAGGAAGCAGAAAGCAGTGCACCCTGGAGAAGAGCCCGAGCTGCCTGCTGCCTGTCCCCACACCTGCCCGCTGCCCACTACCTGTTGTCAGCCCCGTTGCCTACCTGGTGCCTGACGCCCTGCTCACTATCTGCCCTCCTGCCTGCCCAGTGCCCCACATCTGGGCATTGCAGTGGGTCCACCAGTCCACCCCCAGCCTAGCCACCCCACCGCAGCACTGCCAGGGTTGGCTGCCAGGGCTCTCACTGACCTCAAGACCCGCCTCACCTTGATGAAGAGCTGGATTTGGGGTTTCTCAGCCATGCTGCGTGGTGGCTGCTGGTGCACTGCTGGCTGCACCCTGAGTGCCCCAGCTGAAACCACGGCCCCTCCCAGCCCACATTCCTCCTCGGGGTGCACCCGTTTCCACCCACTCCTGGCCCCATGGCACAGACAGGACGCCCTGCCATGGGGCCCCGCCGCTGTGGCTACTTACCAACCGCAGGCCAGTAAGGGCAGCTGGTGGCATTGCCAGCTGCTGCCACGCCTGCCTGTACCCCCAGCCACCCCACACTGCCCGAATGATGACAAGCACTGGGGACAGATCTGTGTTGTGCCCAGCACTCCTTGCCCCTAGCAAGGATCCCTAGCAGGATCCTGCACCCCCACCCTGGGCACTGCCACTCTCTTCCTCAGCCCAGGCCCTCCCAGCCACCCAGCCCTGCCATTCCCCCCATGCCCAAGTACACAGCCTCAATGGCTCCAGTTATTATTTTTTTATTTAAAACAATCATTATTTTCACATTTCATCTTTTTGTTTGGTAGCAATATACAGGCAGTTCCAAGATGTTCCCACCCCCAGGGGCCCCATGCCTGGGGCTGAGCATGGCACTGGCACTATGCCCGCGGCTGGTGGCCAAGGACATGCAGGGGGAGGCAAGGCCAGAAGCGGGGCCAAACTCAACAAAGTGAACAGTTAAATCAGCAGCCACCCCTGTCCTGGGATAATGCCACGGGGCGCTACCTTCCCGCTCTTGGAGTGACTCCAGCAGCACTGTGCCCAGTGAGCCCTAAGCCCAGGGCAGGGAGGCCACCATGGCCACACAGGCTGTATAGGCACCTCCACTAACCCTCAGAAGCCATGGGGATGATGGCAGGGTGGCAGGGTGAAGACTGAGTGGACAGGGAAGACACTCTGGGGTGCCAGTGCCCTTCTGGAGCCTGGAACAAGAGTAGTGTGGCAGGTAGGGGGTGAGGATAAAGCCCAGCACACAGCAGCACTGCCCACCCTGGGGTGCCCGAGGGTGCCACCATGGTGACAGCTGGGGACTCAAAGATGACACTGTACCTTCTCCCTGATGGCAAAGGGCAATTTTTGAGCTGGCTTGTCCCCCAGCATCCCCTGGGGAAGGCAGAGTGTGGCCAGCATAGGAGCACAGGCATGCTGGTGGGAGCTGCCCTACTGTGCTCTCCACCCCATCCCAGATCCAGCCAGTTTCCCATATGCCATTAAAAAAAATTGGTCTGAAAAATCTGAAAATAGAGCTTTTTCCCCCTATTGAAAATACTGTATATTGTATCACAATCTGTAGCAGGTGTTATATGAGGCTGATGGCACCAAGGGGCATAGCGACAGCTGAGGTCAGGCCCTGCTCCTGTGTCCAAGTAGGGCCAGAGCCAGTCTCTCACCACCTCCCATGGCAGCCAGCTGAGGTGCCTGGTGCTGCTCAGGGCCTCCAGCCAAGCCTGTGCTAGGGAGGCAGAGAGGGGATCAGAGTACACAGGGCAGACAGACCATGGGTGCTCCCCAAGAAGGTGCATAGCCACCTTGGGGTGTTGCCAAACACTATGGCACCCAGCACTGGGGGGGGTGGGGTCAGCATCACAGGCCCTGCTGCCACCCCATCTCTAGGCAGAGCTGCAGCTTGTTGAGAGCTGCAGGCACCAGCCATGGCCCCTGTGGGTGCTAAGGCAGCAGGACCCTCTGCAAAAAGGAGGGGCACTGCTGGCTGAGGGGGTGCCAGCTGCTGGCCAGTGGACTCTGCCAGTCCCATTACTGCAGTCCATCCTTCCCTCCCCACCACCCCAGGCACCACTGCCAGGCTGCACTGGCACCCACCCAGACTATCCCAACCTCGTACTCAAGGCCACCTCATTGTCAGCTTCCAAAGTCATCCGGGCGTGCTGCAAACTCCTCTCCCAATACCACCAGTAATCCAACAATAAGAACCTAGTGCAGCATACAGGGCTGGACACTGAGGAACAAGTGTCAGGGCAAGAGCAATGTGGAAGGGGACACAGCAGAAAACTGGCAGAGCTGCAGCAATGCCCTGTGATAGGGGAAGCAAGTGGTGAGGGCAGGCAGGAGGCAGTGCACCTGAGGGTGAGGGACACGGTTAGGGGCAGAGGGGAGAAACAGCTGGTGCCAGCATGTGAAATACCCTGTGAAATACCCCTCTGCCTCCGCCACGTGCCTCTGCAATGGCACTGTTGCCTGGGGATGAAGCCAGTGCCCAAGGCCAGGTAGGGCCGGGGCAAATGTACCCCAGGGTGTGCAGGATGTAACAGTGGGGCTGAGACCCCCAGTGACATCCCACTGGTGACAGAAATCGGTCATGGGTGAAGCACCAGAGCACCTGCCCCAGCGGTGCCCAGGGCAGTATCAGCCAGGGGTGATGTGGAAGCAGTCATCCTTCTAGCTCCAGGGGGCCAGGCCTCGGGGGCTTATGCACAGCCAAGGGTCCCCAGAGTGAGTGCAACATGGGTGTCCAAAGGCACTGCTCACAGGCATGTGTCTCTGCCCCAAAGTGAGGGGGGCTGGCAGTGCTGGCACCAAGCCATGTCCTTTCCTTCACAGTCTCCATCCATGACATGTTGAGGACCATGCCCCCGGCACCATGCAGTGATGCTGCTCTGGAGCTGAAGGGGGATAAAGCTACCCCAGTGGTGGCTTGCGAGGTCCATCCAGGCATTGCTGTGTCCTCCCTGGCATGTGGCTCCGGCTGCGGCAACTCCGCTCCACAGGGCAAAGGGAGGGGAAAGGCCAAAAGGGTTTGGTGGCTTGACAACATGGTTGTCCCCAGGGTCTCAGCACAGCGTGTCCGTGTTGAAGGAGAGCTGAGCCTGAGCAGGGAGACAGGCATGGCTCAGGGGCTGCCCACTTAGCCAGCACACCCAAGGTGTCTGGGGCCAGAGTCTGGCACAGGTGGCAGAGCAGACAACTCTCCAAGAGAGCCCCCACCTGTCCCAGACCCAGCTCTGGTTCCACTGTGTCACCTTCGTGGTGTCACAGTACCCAGTCCCAGGGCCTGTGGCATGGACACAGGCCCTGGGACTGGGAACACTCAGATTTGAGGACAACCTCTCACCCTCTCCTCCTCGAAGCTGATGAGGCCTTCGTCATCAGTCTCTAAGTCCTCCTGCTCCTCCACCACGAGGGCCTGCAGCTCAGTGGGGGCGGTGCGGGGGCGCAGCAGGCTCAGCACACGCTCCAGGGGTGACTGCAGGACACAGCTGGGGCTGGTCTCCTGCTGCTCCAGGTTGTCACTTTGCTTCTTGGCAAAATTCACAAACACCTGAGGAAGAAGAGGCAGGAGACTCAGGTATTTGCAAGCACCTCCATCCCATGCTTGCCACGTCAGGACCCAGTGCATCCTACTGTGCAGTGGCTGCCACCATGTTCCCCATCTAGCTTCAACCCCTGCCCCAAAGGCAGATCCTGCCTGGCACTTAGTCAGTCCCTGGGGACAATCATCCAGCTGCCCATGCTGTCCCCAGTCTTACATTGTCCAGTGTGGTTTGGCTGACAGAGTAGTCTTCAATGCCCAGCACGTCCACCACCTGCTCCATCTTGCTGAAGATCTGTGCCAGTGAGATCTGGTCTGACTTCAGCTGGTACTGGGCCTTGGTGTGATGACGCTCCTGGAGGGTGGTCACAGAGGGCTTGTGAGGGCACTGAGCCCTCACTCCCAGACTCCCTCCCTTCACCTCATGGAGAATGAAGGCTGCTTGTGCCCTGAAGTGGGGGCTGGCAGGGGACAGCATGGCCACCATGGGCAGCTCACCTTGAGGACAGCCTCAGGGAAGTTACGGTTGAAGAACCTCACCACCTCCTTGACATTGAGGCTGGACTTGGTGCGCACTGTGATCATGTAGCCATCACCGAACCTGCACAGGAACAAGGCACCCTATGAGGACCTGTCCCCTCATCTCCCATGACCCTATGGACCCTATGGAAGGGGACAGTGGTCTCAGGCAGCCACTACTGGACACGAGGCCAGTGGCAGGGCACTTCAGTTATGCTGCTCCCTGCCCACCTCTAAAGAAGTATCCACACAGAGGGCTAGTATCTTGTCACGGATGCCACACTGTCACCCAACTATGGGGATCCAGCCCCCTCCTGCCCAGCAGCACACACAGGCTGCTGGGTCTCATGCAGGCATATAGGGCTCCTGTCAAGCCCTTACCTGTTCTTCAGGTGCTGAATGCTGCCGAGACACTTGAGCCGCCCGTTCACCATGATGGCCAGGCGGGTGCAGAGGGCCTCACACTCCTCCATGCTGGGATGACAA
>VZSR01000692.1:141906-183688 GCA_013398615.1 Brachypodius melanocephalos
CAGGCTCACTCATGCCACTTTAGCCTGGGAGCCCCGCAAGCAGACCCTATCCCATCCCCAGGAAAGCAGGCAGCCCCCAGGCCCCCCTTACCTGTGTCCGTTAATGAAGGCCTCCCCACCTGTGGTGCTCTCATCCCCTGTCAGCATCTTGAACGTTGTGGTCTTGCCCGCACCATTGACGCCCAAGAGCCCAAAGCATTCCCCGGGACGCACACCCACACACAGCCGGTCCACAGCCAAGATGCGCCCAATCTTGCGGGACTTGTACACCTGGTAGGGAAGGGGAAGGTGGACTCAGCCCACCAGGACCCACTGCCCCACCCACATCCCTGGGCTGGGGTGGTCCCAGGAATCTCCTTGCAGCCTGATGCAGCCTCACCTTTGTGAGGTTCTCGATCTTTAGCATGTCATTGTCGGCATCACCACGCAGGACCCGGTGCCTCTCATTGGCCACATCAATGTCATCCTCGATGGGTTTCGTGGAGACGGGCAGGCGCCTGTGGGAGAGGGCAGAGGCAGAGGGGAATGTGGGACCAGGAGCTGCATCCCTGACAGGCCCAGTCAGTTCCCACTCAACACCGCCAGAAGGGCAGCTCGAAGCTCAAGTGTCCCAATGGCAAATCTTTACCCCATGGCCAGCCCCAACATTCCTGCCCTGGGCCACACTCACTGAGGCTTTCGGAAGAAGTTGTACTGGCACATAATGGTGATGAAGAAGCCAACAAAGCCTTCAATTGTCATGGCAACAAGCCCCCTTGTCACGATGTCCCATTCGAAGGGTGATTTCATTTTATCAAACTGCCCTGAATAGGAGGAAGAGGAGAGAGCAGCTGGAAACACGTTCCCATGGGTACAGCTTCGTTGCACCTCCTGAGTTGACCCATGACAATGACACTGCTCCCATGCTCGTCCACCATAGTTGCCTAGGCTGGTTGCAACACAATTCCCTCTCAGAGTATAAGTGCTGTGGAAATCATCTGTCAAGTTTTCAACCTCAGTAGGATGAATCAACCCAGCTGAGAGTGGAATCAGAGGGATTTGTCAAATCCTGACCCAAAACTGTCCCTCATGATGCCAGCAGCACCTGCGTTATGTACAGAAGCTGCTCAAAAAGCAGACAGCAGGGGAGCTTCTGAGGTCAGGATGACAGTTTTAAGTGGCAAAAGGCTTGTGTTGGTTGGGCAGCACAGCTCCCAAGAAACCTTGTCTGGAAGGAGTCCCTGCAGCCCCCATCCCTCCTGTCACAGCACAGACCCACCACAGCCTCACCACGGCCCAACACAGGCAGCATGCAGCAGCAGCAGCAGCAGAACCACACAACTCTGTCAGGTGCCCTGTTAGAGCTCACACCCTGTTCTCCCCATGGGGCTGCTATTTGGGACGACCCAAGGAATCACTTTCAGCACGGCTGACACCCTTCCACAGCTGACCCTCAGCCATGTCTTTTTCTGTGCCCTCTCTAGTCCACCCCCTTGGCTTTTTGCTCCAGGTTGCTCTGGGCCTGGGGACACCACCATGGGGCAGGCAGAGGAGATGTGCAAGCATCGTGGTTCCTTCCAGCCCCACGTGCCCTGGAGCAAGGAAGGGAGAGAACAAGAGGCCATACCAATCTTGGCATAGTACTCATTAATGTATTCATTGTAGGCCATCTCCATCAGGCCATGGCCCAGGTTGTAGTTAGGGAACACAAGGAAGCAGCTCTTCAGGTAGCTGTTCACCACCTTCAGGTCCTGTGGGGACAGCAGAGAGGACACAACCATCAAAGGACACTCAGTGAGTGGTAGGATCAAGATCCCCAAGATCCAGCCTAGTCAGGTCTCATGGCCGACCCTGCTGGAAACAGACATCCTGAGGTCCCTCCCAGCCTGAGCTGCCCCACAAACAGATGTCAGCATCTCCCTTCCTGGTGGCCCTCAGCAGAGTTGTGAATGCTGTACCTTGTCATGCTCAAAGAGCTGCAGCAGGAACGTGGCGACAGTGGCTGTGATGCCAATGAAGAGGTTGATGACAATGAGGAAGACATAAGCAGAGCTGGGCACCTCAAACCAGAAGGAGGCTGGGTACATGATGGGGGTGATGGACCAGCTGGGGAGGTGAGAAGAAAAAGCACACATTGGTATGGCAGTAGAGGGGCCCCCAGCCTTGGGACTGCCCATTTCCATCCTGCTGTTCCCAGGTTCTCTCAGCCCAGCCCTCACAGCCACCACACCCCAACCAGCTATGGGGGCTGCAGGGCATCACAGAACAGTTTGGAATGGAAAGGACCTTTCAAGGTCATCTAACCCAGTCCCCAGCCACGTGCAGGGACACCTTCCACTAGTGCTCCAAGCTGTCTAACCTGGCCTTGAACATTTCCAAGAATGGGGCAGCCACAGCTTCTCTGGGCAATCTATGTCAGGGCCTCACTACCTCCACCATGAAAAATTTCTTCCTAGTATCTGGTCTAAATGTCTATCTTTTAGTTTAAAATCACCATAAGACTCTGATGCATCACCAGTGCCTTCTGACCACCCCTTCTGAGCAACATACCCATAGAGCAGGAAGAGGGAGAGGACAGCAGGGAAGTTGGTGGAAGAGGTATATGCTGGGAGGTCAAACACAAACAGGATGATGATGCAGCATGTGGCTGGCACCAGGTAGTTTAGCTGGAAAAGACAGAAACTTCCATGACTGCCCACACCCTGGCACAGCCACAGAGGCTTGTGGGGCCACACGTCCTGCTTACCATGTCCCACATGTAGTTGGCCAACCAGTAGATGACAGGGTCACAGCCACTCACAAACTGCAGGTGTTTGGCCTTGGTGGCCTTTTCAGCCACCAGGAATACCACAAAGCTGGCTGGGACGAAGGACATGGCCACAATGATGAAGATGGCGATCACCACATCTGTGCCTTGCAGGCTGGATGGGGAGTAAGGAGAGCAGGGACTCCATCGCCCTCCGTTGCCTGGGGAAAGGGCCACCCACCCCGGTGTGGGACAGTCACTGTGCACAGAGCAGGGCATGGCACAGGGCCCCCCACCATCACAGCCATCCTGTCCCTCCCCATCATGCAGCCTGTGGAGCAGAAGCCTTGGCCTTCCCCTGCAATCACCAGTAAAAAGCCCCCTACCTCCCATGGGACAGCCACCCTCCCTCAGACCCTCTCCTTGGACCTACAGGTAATCCAGGGACAGGCTGGCACTCGTTTTGTTCATGGGGTGATTGGTGACTGTGATGCCTGCAAAAACGACCAAGAAGAAACACGGAAGCATGAAAACTGGCTTGCGACACAGACCCCTGTCCCCAGTCTGCCTGGTCCTGACTCTGAGCAGGATGGGTTTCCAGCCTGAAGCTCAGCAGGAGCTGGGCTCTCTGGAGCAACTCAGCACCTCAAGGCCAAGCCCTCCCTCACTGGAAAGCACCCTTGGACATGTCACAAGATCAGGCACTTTCAGGGTAGCACTTTGGGACATTCCAGCCCAGGTCTAACAAAGAGCTCATCCCAGCTCTCGTATCTCAGAGCTGAGGTGTGTGAACTGTTCCAGCTGGACACTAGCCTGCTTGGCCCAAGGTGTACATTGCACTTTGAAGCCTGGTTGGACCATGCCTTAATGCTCTTCCTGACATGCTTCTGCCCTCAAATGCCTCCAGATCCTCACCATAAGCAGCAGGGTTGCCCTTGCTCTTGGGCAGGTTGGCTCTCAGGATGGCATTGTTGAGGGCGTTGAGGTAAGTGGGCATGCTGTGGTAGCCCTTGTTGTTGTAGAAGACCTGGAGGAGGAGAGAAGAACAGTGGGAGATGGCAAAAGAGCTGGGCCCAGAGATGTACTGGGAGGGAGGGATAGGGTGGGATGGACAGCCAGCCACAGAGCAGGTGTCCTGTGTTCAAGGCTGTGGGGAGAAGAGGTCATTGCTGACTGTGTTGGACCAGACCTGCTGACCACTCCCCCATGGCTGGAGCCTCCCAAAGCACTTGGAGAGCAATGCAGCAGAGCAGTCCAAGGGGTCCCTGTGCCTGCCCCCTTTCCTCCCCACCTATCTCCCCTGAGGTGCAGTGCTGTCCCACCTGGGCCGTTCTCCGCACAGCAATCTTGCGCACTGTGGCCGGAGCCCTGGCTCCGAAGGAGGCCGGGATGGACTTCTGGATGTTTCCAAATGTGAGTGCCCCATACCTGTGGGACAAGGCACTGCTGAGGAAGCTGCAACTGCTGTACCCCACCTCCGGTGGCGGAACCATGCTTGAGCACGTTGCTGACTCCAGCCAGCACCCTGGGGCCCTGGGTGTCCCCAGGCCCCTGGTTCCCACCCCAGCTCTATGGTGCAGACCTTCCCAGCCTCCCCTCTTGCCTGTGCAGCCGGAAGCGGTCTGAGGTGTAGAGCAGATACTCAGAGACATTGTGCCCTGTGATGTCTGTCAGGATGTCCCCCGTCACCACCTTCATCTGTGGGGGATGGCCCCCAACGCCACTAGGGCAGGAGAAGCCAGTCCCTTGCATGGAGCACGTGCACTTGATGGGCTCATGGATGATGCGGGGCAGGGCAGGGGCTGAGGTCACGGTGCCTGAGGAGCAGAAGGGGTGGCTCACAGCCATGCTCCTGCCTGCCCCAGCTGCTAGGGACAGCATGAGGGTTGGGTGGTTGGCCAGGCAGGGTCCTGGTGACCAAGAGACAGACGTGGGAAAAGCTTTGAGGGGACAGAGATTCAGAGATGGGCCATGAGGTGTGGCGGGAGAAAGAGCGAGCTGGGGACCACATCCAGCAAAGGTGATACAAGGCTGGCCACAAGGCTTTGTGACAGTGTCGCCATCCAAGGGGCTCTACTGGCATGGCTGAGGCTGAAAGGGACAGTGTTCCAGGGCCAAAGCCATGAATTCAGCCCAATAAAGCTCTGCTGTGTGGCCAGGCCAGACTCAGAGATACTCCCAGGGGTCCCTGGAGCCACTTCTGTGAGGGGAGGGATCATCTCCCTGCTGGAGACAAATCCCAGACACAAGAGCACCCAGCACGGGTGATACCTTTAACAGTAGAGAAGGCTGTGGAGTTCCAAGCATGGAGCAGGTCCTCATCCACTGACATGGGGTAGTCAGAGGGAGCCGGCGATGGAGGTGGCGGCACAAAGTTGGAAAGTGGAAGGCCCTGGGTGAAGGAGTCAATGCACATGGCACCGAAGTACTTGGCTGCCAGCATTTTGGACTCATTGCTGTTGAGGTTGAGGGTCTGCATGGGCTGGTCCAGTGTGTTGTTGAAGGGTGTCTTGAGCACGCAGGTGGCCCCCACACCAGAAGGCAGATGGAAAGTGTTCACCAGCTGCTGAGGGCTGGCATCGGGAGACAGCCTAATGCTGCAGGAGCAAGGAGTAGGAGACAGATCTCAGCACCGTGGCCATCTTCTTCTGGGACCTCCCTGAGGCCCTGGCACTTATCATGGGCACACACAGCCTGTGCCTGGCACGACTGAACTGCTAGTTGCAGTGTCAGGGCTGGCACATCTCCCAGTGACAACCCTGGCCAGGACAGAGGTTACTTTCTGTCAAAGGACATGGCACCGCTCAGGCTCTGCTCCAAGCCTGAGCCAACCCTGGCACTAGTAGGCCTGCTGTGGGCTGCCCTCCCCACTTGCTCCCCTTGCAGTCCCATGGATGGAGACAGGGATGGGCCGCGGGCATGGGGTGCTGGTCACCAGCGGTGGCAGCTCTCACCGGTACTCACGCCGCTCCTCATTGGCATAAGGAATGAAGTTGCCCTTGGGCTGAGTGTAGTTGTGGTATTGGGATGGCGAGAGGATGAGGGGTGGCAGGTCACCTGTAGGGACAAGGACAGGAACCTGCTCATACCCACAGCACCACTACACACAGGGAGACTGCCTTGGCCTTGTCCTCCTGCAGCTAGTGGCCACACTGGGGCAGGCAGAACAGGTCACCCAGCATGCAGGTAGGTATGTAGCTTGCATGCACCTATTTCAGGCACAGAGAGTGCCACAGTCATGGCCACGCAGACGAAAAAGGCGGGCAGGAGGATCTGCGAGAAAAGGGCCTTGGTGTTGCGCTTGGCGCAGTGGAAGCGTTTGACGATCAGCCCATGGAACTGGCGCAGCTTCAACCACGAGCCTTCCAGCTTGAAGCTCCCCTGACCTGCCATGTCATGATCCTCTGCTTCCACCTCTGCTTCTTGCTCTGGGAAGGAGAGGAACATCAGCCCTCTGGCACAGTTGATCCCACACCAGCCCTGGGCTCCCAGGAAGCTGAGCCAGACATTCAGCCAAACTCAGCCACCCCAAGGGTAAGGGCAGCACCCAACCCCAACTCCGCTACTGAGCCACAGCAGCAGTGAAGTGGGAAGCAAGGTAACTGGCTGGCAGGTTCCTCTTGGCCCCAAAAGAGACAGTAGTTTAAAAAAAAAAAAACAACAACCACCTGATTTGGTGCTTTTTTCTAGGACCCCTCCATTTTCCCATCAGCTCTGCCAGCTGGTGGGAGGTCAACACCATCAGGAACAGGGGACAAGACACATGTGGGAATCCCTGTGAGACAGTGGGAGCTCTGCCACAGCACTGCCCCAGCTCTGCCTCCCACAGCCCTGGTGGGGGGAAGAGGTGGCACATCCCTAAATTAGTCACAAGAGTTGTGAGATAACCCAGAACAGGATCTCTGACTACAGCAATAACTTTGAGGCATCTGTCTGCACCCTCTCTATCCAGTAATCCCAGCATCCAGGCAGGGAGAGCCTTACACCCATGGCAAGGTATGACAGGTGAAGCCATCACCTGGAAGGTGACTCTGTGCCCAAGGACCAAGAGGAGAAACCCAACTGGTGCCAGTGTGAGAAGAGGGCACGTTAGTGGGGCAAGTCTGCAAGGTGGCACTGGAGACCCACAAGAGGCAGAGCCAACACTAGCTGATCTCACTGGCTCCACGCCTTGGCACGAAACCCTCGTGCACACCCCACCAGTGTGGGGTGCCAACTTGTGTAAACAACCTGTTCCCGGCCGCCCCATCCAGGCTGTGGCTCTCTGGGTGCTGTGTAGCTGGATGCCCCATCAGCCCCCTTCCTCACGGGCTCTCGTCCCAGCAGTCACAGCCACCCATCTCAGACACAACCACATACCCCAAGGGACCGGGGCCAGCTCTGCCCACCCTGGGCAAACCCTTCGTGTCCCAGCTAGGTGCCAACCCCAGCCCCTGCCGCTGGTCGGGCACCAGCAGCACCAACCTTGCAGACTGACGTTATCGGGGTCCTGCTGGTTATCGAACAGGGGTGCATAATCCCCAAAGAATTCGGAATAAGCCCCACCTTCTTCGCCGCGCACAGAGCCCACCGAGGACACTGAGCGCAGGGATGCCTGTGACTGCGCCAGCTTGGAGCAGGTCACCAGGTTGCTGAGCTCCACCTCAGGCTTCTCTGGCATGGCCACTTCGGCCAGGGACTCCCCGTTGGCTTCACACTTTGGGACCAGCTCAGAGGCAGGTGGCTGCAGGGCATCCTTGGCCTCCTTCATGTCTGAATGAAAAAATGTGGGTTGCCACCAGCCATGCTACTCTTCACTGCAGCATGGCACCAACTGGGGATGGATCGTGTCACAGAATCACAGACTGGTTTGAGTTGGAGGGGATCTCATCTCATTCCATCCCCCTGCCATGCACAGGGACACCTTTTGCTAGACCAGGTTGCTTCAAGCCCCATCTAACCTGGCCTTGGACACTTCCAGGAATGGTGCACCCACAGCTCCTCTGCACGACCTGTGCCAGGGCCACAGCACCCTCACATGGGAGAATTTTCTTCTAACATCTAATCTAAACTTTTCCTCTTTTAGTTTAAAACCATTCCCCACCTTGTTCTAACACTGCCTGCGCATGTAAAGTTCCTTTCTCATTTTTTCAAGCCCCCTTTAGGCACTAGAAGGTGCCATAAGGTCTCCCTGGAGCCTTCTCTTCTCCAGGTCAACATCCCCAGCTCTCCCAGCCTTGCTCCATGGCAGAGGTGCTCCTGCCCTTGGAGTATCTCTGTCGTGACCTCTGGAGACCTGTGCTGAGGACATAAGAGCTAGACTCTATTCCAGGTGGGAGTAAACCCAGAGTGGAGCAGAGGCCGGTTGCACTTGGCCAGGATGAGCTCTGCTGGAAATCCCTCCTCCACCTGGGACAGACTCCTGCAGCCACCAAACCCAGCAAGATCACACAGCCCCTCACTAGCCCCGGCAGCACCTTGTGCCCCCGCAGCATCCATACCCACATCACTGTTCTCCAGAGACTGGTCCTCCTCAGACACCTTCAGGAAGACCTCCTCCAGCGTGGTGTCCATCAGCCCAAAACTGGTGAGGTCCAGCTCTTCCAGGCTCTGCTCCAAGTGCTGTGGGAGCAAAGTGCTGTGTGAGGAAGGCAGACGTCCACAGTGCCACAGCACCTGGCCTGGCCACTCTGCCAGCCCCTGCAGGTACCTGGAAGAGCCTCTCAAAGCAACCCTTCTTGACAGCCTCACTGGGCAGGATGTAGGAGAGCTCTGTGTTGGTGTCAGAGATGAGGAGGCAGGAGGCCACGTACTTCTTGATGAACTGGGAGACACGAGGCTCGGAGCAGGGGCTGACAGAGGAGTGGCCCAGGGGGCTATGTGGCTGGCCTGGCTCTGGGGCAGAGGGACCGTACCCATCGGTCAGTACACAGCCGACCTCCCACCAAGACCCACCACATTTCCCCTACTCCTCATGGCCATAGGGGCTTTCCTGTCACCCTGACTGGCCTGGGGATGGTGTTATGCAATGTGGCCCACACCAGACATCTCAGTGGGCGACTCACAGACTCAATAGACCAGCACCTGGAGACAAGTGCCACTGTGTAAGGTCTGGCCAAGGACCGAGCTGGGAAAAAATTAAGGCTGGGCAACGGGACTTTCTACACCCCTGCTCGATCCCCTCTGCCCTCCATGTCACCTAAGGAGACTCAGGATGGGAGTACTTGGGTGTTGACCTCTCCTTTGCTGGGCTGAAGAAGGGCTGGTGCCATCTACTCCTTTAACAAAGGGTCCCACTGCTCCCCGGACCTGCGCCATTCCTGATGTCCGACTGCTTCTTCACCACTGTCAGCTTGTAGCCGTCACCGTAGGTGCTCTTGAGGAACAACGGGGAACCACAACACTTGAGCTTCCCATGGGAGATGATGGCAATGCGGTCCCCCAGCAGGTCAGCTTCATCCATGTGGTGTGTGGAGAGCAAGATGGTCCTCCCTGACAGCAGCAAAAAGTCTCAGCAGAGGGGCCATGGCTGCCACAGAGGAGCATGCTAGGCTCTGCTCAGCTCTGCTCACCTGGCTTGTACTTGAGGATGAGGTCCCAGATGGCCCTTCGGGCATATGGGTCCACACCAGCTGTGGGCTCATCCAAGATAACAGCCCGTGACCCACCCACAAAGGCAATAGCCACCGACAGCTTCCTCTTCATGCCGCCCGAGAGAGTCTGCACCTGGCAGTGCCGTTTGTTGGAGAGTTCCAGGTCCTCAATCATCCTGGGGACAGGGCAGAAGCACCAGGAATGATGGGGGGGATGTACTGGTTCCCAGCACCTGTGGGGAGCATGTAATGCCTCTTCCCCACATGGTATCTGCAGCCTTTGGAGCATCTTCTGCTCACTTCCACAGCCTGACACCCCAAGAGTGGGAAAGCACTTGGTGGAGCTGCTTCATGGGACACCTCTGCCACCAGATCACCCCACATGGCAGAGCCAGCAGGAAGGAGACTCACTCATGCCAAAGGCATGGATGAAGACAAAGGAGCTGGAGGGTGCCTACTTGTCCATCTCTTTGCGGATCTCCTCCTCTGCCATGCTCTTGAGCTGCGAGTAGAACCAGAGATGCTCCTCCACAGTCAGCCTGTCAAAGAGCACGTTGTGCTGGGGACACATGCCCAGGTTCTTCCGGATCTTGTCCATCTCAGTACGGATATCGTGCCCATAGATGGTAGCAGAGCCCGATGTTGGAGGGAACAAGCCAGTGAGGATGGACCTGGATGGATGGAGAAAGGCAACCACGTGAGGGAGCTCATGTTCCTCAGTCTGGCCCCAATCCCAACCACCACACCTCTGGGAGCATCTGCTGCGCCCCACCAGCAGAGCAGTATCAGCACAGGGCCATGAGCCTACTGCCTGTCGCACGTTTGTGCCAGCCCCACACCCAACACTGCTGCCCTCTGGGCGTGGCACCAGCTCCCACAGGGCCCTGCAGAGACATCCTGAAGCCCCTGCCTCACACCCTGCAGGTGGCCAGAGAAATATGATCTCTCTCTGCCTGGACAGTCACTTACATGGTGGTGGTCTTGCCTGCACCATTGTGCCCCAGGAAGGACACAACCTGGTTCTCGTAGAGGTTGAGGCTCAGCTTGTTTAGCGCCAGCTTCTTGTCTGTCTTGTAAATTTTGGTGAGCTTGTCGATGCAGACAACCAAGGGGAGGTGGGTTGGCTCCTCCTCGATGCCCCTTGTCTCCTCTGCTGTGACAGTAGGATGGTGAGGAGCCAGGAGAAGGCAGGGAAGCCAGGCTTTGAGTGGGGCTCCCTGGCAATGAATCAACCCGCTTCCATCCCATGATGGCTATGCTGGCTTGTGGTCCCTTCCCTTCTGCTTCTCGCCAATTTTCCCCCCTCCCAAACCACAACGGCAGCTCCCAGAGAGGCCACAGCGCTTGGCCCAGTATCCTGCCCTGAAAAGAGCACAGGGATCCATGACCAAGGCAGAGCCAGAGCCACCCTTGTGCCACCCACTTGCCACTCCCAGCTGCCCTCACCCAGCCTCCGGCTCTCCATGGCACAGGCCTGATCCTCCTCCATGATGCTGAGACGGGTGGTGCGTGACCATGGCCAGGTCCACTCCCAGGTCTCCACACGCCCATTGCCCAGCCAGTAAGACTTCTGGAAAGGGAAGTACCAGGGCCGTGGCAGGCCGAACATGCCTGCAACCACAGCCCCAGGGAGTCAGGGCCATGCAAAAGCTGCTGAGGACTGGGTCAGAGCTTGGCATGGGCTTGGGGGTTTTCCCAGGTCACATCACCACTGCAGGGTGGGGGCTGTGAACACTCCAGCCAGCTGGGCTCAGGGCAGCTCTGTGGGCTGTGCCAGGAAACAAAGTCCTTTGGGATTGGGGTTGGGTTGGCTCATGCTTTAGCTTTACAATGAAAAAAACAGGGAGCAACTGAGATGCTTTCACAAGAGGGGATAAAGAGGGATTGGTATCTCAGCTGTGGACATCTGGCTTTGCTACAGCTGGCCCCTGAACTGAGACATCTGTCTAACACCAGCAGATGAGGACACACGGGCAGGTGTCCCCCAGCAAAGAGGCTCCTGTAAGGTCCAGGGTACCTTCATGCCCCTCTGCCCACACGTACCCGGGTGCACGGCCTCAATGTACCAGGTGAGCACACCGTACACTATGGCATCCACGACCAGCATCATCATGGACAGCAGGAGGTTGAAGTCATCTCCTTCCACAGGTGACTGGCTGAAGGTGTGCCACTGGATACCCACACCAGCCACCTCATACAGCGCAAAGTACTTGGAGCCCAACCCGAAGGCCGTGGTGGACATGAAGGACTGTGAAGAGGTGAAGGGAAGGGAATGGGAGGTCAGTAGGAACCACAGGCCAGCTCCAGAAAAACAGGTTGTGGTAAATTCCTACCCAGTGCTGCCCCACTCAGCACCATGGTAAGGCTCCTGGCCCTGAGAGACACCAAACCTTCTGGAGACACCTCCAAAGTGCCACAGAGAGTTGCGTTTACACAGGCAATGGCTTACCAAGGGCTTGGTGACAGCTTGGTGCCTTTGTACTGGACATGAGGTGCCTGAGGCAAATCTGGGACTAAGCCTGTCCCCAGCTGCTGCAGCCAACTTACCGCAATGCACTTCTCAAAGGCTGTGATCTTGTCGTGTGCTACCTCCTCCCGAATGGCCACGTACATGTAGGGCACGTAGCTGAGGAAGTAGATGATGCCGCCACAGGCAGAGGCCAGCTTGGCTTTGGAGTAGAGCACCGACACCAGAAAGCTGCAAGGAGAACAGTGTTTCCTTGATCTCACCCCATCGGGGCTTTCCCCACACCATCTGGTTTTGATGGTGTTGAGGCAATAAATTGGCTCCCTAAATCTGCTGCTTCAAGGGACTTGTGCCCCTCCACTGGCCCTTGCCCACATAGCTCCCAACACCCTCACTTCATGGCACAAGAACCTGGCACTCCCCATGTCCCTTCACCGCCCAGCACAGACCAGGCAGCTCACCAGAACATGATGGTGGCCACAGCATAGATGGCAAGGAAGAGCCATATGATGAGGACGTCACTGTGCATCAGGACCTTGCCGTACTTGAGAATGGCAGTGAGTGCTGTGACCGAGATGGAGAGCTGGACAAAGCCAGTGATGAACCAAGCCACCCAGTGCACCGCATTGTTCAGGCCCATCATCTTCATCACCTGCGAGGCCAAAACCACTCAGCAAAAACTACCCCAACCCTGTGCACCCCTGCTTACCTTCTCACCGGGCTGGGAGGGCAAGGGGTAGCACCAAGGGAGCTGCTGGGACTGAGCAGGACACGGCACCCTGTATTGAGGTGCCAAGGAGCTCAGCTCCCTCCAGTGCTGGGCAGGGCTCATCTCATGCTAGGGACACTCAGAAGGACCAGCTCAGCCTAGGGATTTGGGATCTGCATCTGCCCTAGTTCATGTAACCCAGAAATACAAGGAAGGTGACCACGGACACAGCACAGAATGTAGGGCTCAGATATGCCCACTCCTCCCCAAGAATCTCTTCCACAATCCCTACCTCTTTCAGGCGATGCTCCTTCTCTGTCACGATGTGCTGGATCATCATGGCCACTGAGTAGACCCAGGAGATCACCATGCAGAGGGGCATCATGTGCTCGATGACGAAGAGAAAGCTGATGAGGTAGAGGAAGAGAGGGGAGAACTGGATGACGGCACTGCCACAGAGACCTGCAGAGACCCTGGGGCATGAGGCCTCGGACGGCCTCTCCCACCGCTCAGGAACAACCAGTCTCTAATCCAGCACCTCCTTAGTGCCCTAAAAGAACTTCTCCAGTGAGCCCACAGGACAATTCAGTGTCATGGCTGGCAAGCCTTTGCAGGCAGGTAGTAGCCACAGGCTCAGCGCAGGGCCCTGCCTATCCTTGGTGTGGATGGGGCCCTCTCCAACCTCCTTCCCAGGAGTGTTGGTGGCTCTGGGACTTCTACAGGTGCTGCCTCCAGACCACTGTAATCTATAACGACCAACAGATCCATGTGCCATTCCTTTACTTTCCCCTGCCTCCTGAGCCTGGTAGTCCAAGGAACTGGACTTAACTGGTTGCTCATCACTCCCAGGGTCACTAATCTCTTTCAGGCTCCCAGACTTGTTCCCTTTTCCCAGCTAAAGTATCCTGGTCTGCAAAGTGGAAGGAGGAATGTCCTGCAGGTGAGTGTTACTCACTCATCCCGGGTATAACACGGGTATGGGAACATCTGTACATAGTTTCCAGGCTCCACCACATCATGGCCAACAAATGTGTTGATGAGGGCACGCTCCATCATGTCTGTAGAAGAGAAAGAGAGACCAGGCTGAGCGCACAGGGGCCAGGGCCGTGGGCAGCTGTGGCAGGGCACTGACATTTACCCTGGATCCAGACGAAGCCATAGAGAAAGTAGAAGCGGCCGCCAGTGTTGGGGCCGGGCCGCCAGTATGCCCGCCGGATCTCGTTGGTCTTCTCTGTGAAGCTGGAATTCTGCCGGATCTTGTACATGACATGGGGAGGCAATGAGCCATCCCTGTTGGTCTGGAAGATGACGCCTGTGGGCAGCGGAAGAGGCAGGGAGTCCACAGGGGCCAGCCACATCAGCTGGCCCACAGCAACAGCCGAGATAGGGAGGGCACTGTGAGGGCTGCCATGGATGAGATGGGTGGCATGGCTGGGGACGTAAGACCCCCATGGAATGCGAGGGCACATAGACAGCAGGCCATGTCGGTGAGAGAGCCAGGACAGCAGCACGGGGCAGAGGATGGGCACCACGACATACTCAGCCCCCTCATCCACCCAACACGTGCACCTAGGGATCCACATCCTGCCAGTGGCTCCAGGGCACAGCTGGAGAAGGGCAAAGTTTCAGGGACCCCTAAGGAGAGCTGGTTCCCAGGGACATACTGGCAAAGACTGTGACATTGTCCTGATAGGCCTGGTTCAGCGTGTAGTTGACAATGCTCTCCTCATCCGGGAAGCCTTTGAAGATGTCCACGCTGACCTAGTGGGAAGAGAATCATAGAATCACTAAGATTGGAAAAGCCCTCTAAGATCATTGAGTCCATTAACCCAAACACTATCAAGCCCAGCACTAAATCATGCCCCCAGGTGTCAAATTCACACATTTTTTGAACACAGGGCTAGTACCACTGCCCTGGGCAGCCAGTGCTGACCACCCTTTCAGTGAAGAAATTTTCCCTGAAATCCAATCTAAATCTCCCCTGCTACAACTTTAGGCTGCTTCCTGTTGTCCTGTCACTTGTCACTTGGGAGAAAAGACCTACGCCCACCTGGCCACAACATCCTTCTAGGTAACTGTAGAGACTTAGGAGGTCCCTCCTAAGCCTCCTTTTCTCCAGGCTGAGCTCCCCCAGCTCTCAGTCCCTCCTCATCAGACCTGTGCTCCAGAATCTTCCCTGGCTCCACCGCCCTTCTCTGGACATGCTCCAGCAGGCTAGTGAGATCCCAAGGCCCCAGATGGGTCTAGCACACAGGGCATGCACACAATACAGCATGTGCCACCCAAAGCCATCCCCAGCCCCTGAAGCCAATAGTATGTGGAGCACCTCCATCCTAGACATCTACCCCACAGCTCTGGACACTGCAAGAGCCACCACCTTCCCCAGGGCTCCTGTCCCATGCTCTTAAAAAGGTCTCAGTGGATCTGACCCTCTTCAGCCCAACAGAGCCTGGCTGCCAGTGGTTCAACTTTCCCACAGGTGGGCTCCACCTCACCTTGGCCATGAAGCGGACCCAGCCGCAGGCAGCATTGTCAATGGTATCCAGCTGCTGGAGCAGGATGCTGGCATTGGGCAGGGAGAAGTTGCCGTTGAGAAAGTTGTGGAGAACATCACTGTCGGAGACATTCAGGATCTCTGGGTGCTTGTGGAGGTCAGCAGTCAACTGAGACAGAGAGGAAGACATGGGAGGGAGAAGTTGGGATATTGCCCTGCCTCTCAGGTCACTGTCCCCCCTCCACAGACACAGTTAGGACCCAAAGCTCCTCCTGGGTATGGGGGACAGGGTACACACTGTGCAGGGATCCAGACTAGTCTCCACAAGAGCAAGGTGGATACCAAGGAGTATCACATGAAGAACCCCAGGGTATCTGGGGGAAGGATGACACCTTCTCCACTGCCAGGGCTGTAAACCCCTGTCCTACCTGCTGGAGCCAGCGGATGCGCCTCTGCAGCCTGCCCTCCTCCAGGTAGGCTCGGATCTCGGGGGAGATGTTCAGCCATGCCTTGGCGTAGTGGGTGACGTTGCCCACAAAGGCGAAGGTCTCGTTAGCCTGGGGGCCAGGCAGAAAGTCATACAGCAGGCAGAGGCAGGGGCTTCCTGCTCTCTGGGATGGCTAGCAGCCATGGAGACACCTGCCCACCTCCCACTGCCTGTGTCTGGGAGTCAACCTCTTCCCTGCCACACAGCCCATCTGCAGTGGTAGCAGAAGGACAGGGGTCCCAGCCTATGCATCCTCACCTTCAGGATGACCTTGTCAACTTCAGTGCCCACAGGTGCATACAGGATTTTGGGGTTGCTGGTCATCAGATGCACAAGGAGGCCCAAGTTCCGCTGCTCCTTGCTGGTGAAGCCCAGTGAGCTCATGTTGCCCTGCTTCAGTGCCTCAGGCTCAATGGTCCTGCAAAGGCAGCTCAGACTTTCCACTCTGTTTCTGGCTCAGCATCCCTTGCTGCAGGCAGCTCCCACCCCTGCCCATGACAGGCCTTCACACTGACTCCACTGCCTGCATGGTGCTGCCCAACACAGGGGGCATCCCTGGCTGCAGCACAGCCAAGTGCAGCACAGCACCCATCCTGCCTGTTCAGCAAGGGGTGACACCCCTGGAGCCATCCCCCAGCGCTCCTACCGGTTGTTGCCACAGAGGATGGGCTGCAGCCCTGCCCAGAGCTGCACAAATGCTGAGAACTGCCCCTGGGGGTTGTCGATGCCGGACAGGCCCTCCCCGATGCCCTCCTCCTCCTCTGCTGTGGCATTGCCAGCCGTGGCGTTGGCGGTGGCCCAGCTGGTGCTGTTGGCCGTGGGTGGTGGGGCCTTGCTGGCACAGGATCCTCTGGGCAGCAGCTTAGCCAGTGCCGAGAGGATGTCCACGTCCCGGAGAACCTTCTCCATCTCCACCAGGTCCTCGAGGAAGGCACGGAGGCGGTGTTGGGTGGCTGTGCTGTTCACCTCCTCCAGCTTCAGCTGTGAGTATGAGTGGACAAGGAGTTTGCTGGGACAAACTGCTGGGACAATAGGGTCCTTCCTACTTGCTATTAGGAAGGGACCAACAAGGACCCCAAGCAATAGCAACTCCACTTTCTTGGTTGGAGCTGTGCTGAGGTAAGGCCCTGGACTCATTACTGCACATGGTGGCTGTGAGGCAGTGGTGGCAGAGACTTGTGTGAGGACACAAGATATGACTCAAGAGAGGAAGGGTGGTCCTCTGTTCCTACAAAAGACACATCGAGCTTGGGTGGGACAAGGTGTGAGACCAGGCTTGAGCTGTGCCACCAAGGGCTTTGCTGGTCCTGGGGAGAGAAGCTGACAGGGACACCTACGAAGATGCTGGGGACACATAGTCCTATCCAATAGGCAGTGTTCAAGCAAGTGCTAGAGGGAAAACCACCTGGGATGTCACCATGGAGCTGGGTGGGGCAGTGCCCATGTCAGAGAAGGGGGTGACCAGGAGAAGTCAGGCCATGTAACTGTTCCCCATCCCAACACAACGCCAGCTGAGAAGAAAACCCTGCCCAAGTCTCATCCCTGCCACCAGGCTGCCCAATCTGCCCAGCTCTCACCCTGCTGACAATCTTGGGGGTGTCCAGTTGCTCCTGGAGCTTGGAGGCCAGCTGGGCAAAGCGCTCCTGGCGGGTGGCTCGGCTGCCGTTGCAGGCCAGTGCCCGGTATGCTGCCAGCAGTGGCTGCTGCCTGGGAGACACGCGCAGGAGGCGGTGCAGTCCCCCTAGGTTCTGCTCACATGTCAGCTGCTCCAGCACTGGCCCGGTGAAAAGGACATTCTACAGGGCAGGAAGTTGTAGAGACAGTGCTGCAGTTCCTGCTCTGGCAGAGCAGCCCAGGTTGCCCCGTGAAGTGCTCACCTCCATCTCAGTGATGAAGGCCTGGGGGCTATCAGAGATGGCAGGTGCCACAGCAGTGCTGGTGAGGCCCAGAGCCTGGGAGAGCATGTGGAGCAGTGCCGGCTGGTGCGGGGCTGCCGCTGGGTCCCGCAGCACCCTGTGAACCAGCCCTTCCTGCAGGCTCCTCCAGCCACTGGGGAGGTTCTTCTGCAAGACGAAGAATGGGGATGGCTGGTGGAATGTGGGCTTCCCCCAGGTTCCTCTCCTTGTGTGTCCCTAAGCATACATGAACAGCCCCAGAGCATCCACGGTCTCCACAGAGATGGGAAGAAAAGGGATGTGCAGATGCAGGGAGCAGGGGTCCCCCACATGCCAGACACAAGGGGGCAACAATGTCCCCTGCTCCCTCCACAGCCACCATCCAGGCAGTGGCAACCCCCATTGCAACGGCAAACCCAGGCATAGGCATTGGTGTGCCTCATAACACTGAGGGAACTGGTGGCAGCACCAGGATGGACCCCAGCCATCCCTGCTGCTGCTCTGCCCCCTGACAATGTTCTGTCATGGCCCCTCAACTGGGACAGACACCCCCCAATCACCTGGGGTGGGATATGGAGGAGACAAGAGGACAGGCTCTACCCTGCCGTGTCCCCTGCATGCCACACTACTCCTCACCTCCAGCTGCATCATCTTCTTGCTGGGACCAAACCCATCCCACAGGTCTCGCTCATGGGTCTCGCCAGGTACTAAAGGAAAGGCATCAAAAAACTGCCGGTACACCTGCACCAAGGTGAAAGCAAGACTGCCAGGTGTGCCAAGAGTAGAGCACCAGTGCTGCACCTGCTTGCCCAGCAAGGCCCTGGCGTAGGGTGGCAGGGAAGGACAAATCCCAGCTGGGTGCCATTCACAGGGCAGCACAGACTCCTGCAAAACCCAGAGGGCACCCACCTCCCTCAGGTCAATGCTGGAGCCCAGAAGCAGCTCAGTCGTGCTGTTGGGGAGGGACAGGTTCTGCATCAGGAAGCGCCGCAGCTCACCCTGGTCTTTGGCTGCCCATGCCAATGTGAAGCTGGGTCCTGCAAAGAAACAACGTGGGAGGTCAGAGTAACCACCAGCATCAGGAACACGGCACAGCCCCAGAGCTGGCTCTGCCCAACACAGCAATGCAGGACAGTGGCAGAGCATTGCCACACACCATCACTTTGCTGGGTGCCGTGAAAGCTGGCGCTATCTGTCTCTGCCCGCACAGGCAGCAGGGGCAGGCAGAGCACAACCCACCTGCTCGGCTGCTGAGGTGGGTCTCTATGGAGCTGGGCTCAGGGCTGCTGAGGGCCTCCAGGTGCTGGCGCAATGACTCCAGCTCCTCCTCCAGTCCCGGGTGCTGCGGGTCGAAGAGGCTGCTTTGCTCTACTGCCTCGCTGAGGTGTTCCAGAATCTGTGTCACCCTGCGAGAGCCCAGCACCGCCCTGGCTTCAGGGACAGAGGGATGGGGACACCTTCCCCAGAGCTCTGGGGGAAAGAGCCCCTCAGGTGCAGAGGACAGCAGTCCTGTCTGAAACAGGGCACCACTGCCCTTGCCTGAGCACTGAAATCCAGTGTTCCAGGGTTCAGAGGAGAGCCTCAAGGTGTCTCCAAGGGCCATCTCCATCCTCCTCCCAGCACCAATCACTTGGGAGCCCACAGGAGAACCAGACTGAGGTGTCCCCTGCACCAAGATCACGGTGGTCTGCACCCAAGCACTTTCAGGGATACAAACTTCTGCCTCAGCCCTAGGGTGGCAGCACCAGCGTGGAAAGGGGCAGGGTCTGTGCAGAGCGTGAGGGCTGGGAGATGAAGTGCATGGTGAGGGCAGGAACTCACGTGGAGTTGGAGTACTGCAGGAAGCCAAACTCATCACGCTGGCCGTCGGGGCACAGGGACTGCATGACCGGCAGAATCCCAGCTGATGTAAGCGGGGCCGCCGTGTAGAAAGCTGGAGCCAGTAAGAGTGCAGAAGAGGCCAAGGAAAGTGCAGGCAGTGGGGAGAAGAGGCAAAGAGGCAGGGAGGGGAAAGGGGCCACCAGAGAAACAGACACTCAGTTCAGAAAAGCACACGCTAGGGTCTGTGAGCCACAGGAGTCTGGCGGCCACAATCAGAAGTCAGCAGCTTTCCCCCCAGGGCTGTCCTGGCTGGTGACTGTGGAGCTGCAGGCAGCTCCAGCACCCCTGGCTCCAGCCCTCTGGTCCCCACCCACTTTTCCCTGAGTGATGGCTCCCTTAAGCCCCACAACAATGCCAGTTTCTGCCACTTGCCCACAAGATGGCCACCAACCTCCTACAGGCTCCCAGCCCCTCCTGTTAGTAGCCTCAGAGGCAGGGATGGATCTCCAGAGGAAAAGGAGGAAAAATATGACAGGGAAAATAGATTTGTCACCTGCAGCTCCCAGAGCCCCCAGCCTCCCCCCAACCCAGCTGCCTCAAGGTCTGGTGGCGGGAGATGGGTGGAAATGGAGACATGGAATGGAGAGATGGGAGAAACAAGAAGCAGCAAAAGGCTGGCAAACCTTCCCCCTTCCACTGGCACTGAGCCATCATCCCTGCTGGGACCCTCCCATGTCCTTCCCCAGGGCAGGGCAAGCTCAGAATGCCCCTGCCTGATGGGGTTGTCCACAGGTTGTCACCAGGCGGTGACAGACAGGGACTCTGTTCTCACGACCCTGCTGATGACCCTGTGGTTAGAGATAGGTCAGTGCTGTTAGTAAGGCCACAATTGTCAGAAACTGGTGAATACAGGCTTCTGGCAGGACCAAGGGACAGGTGCAGCATGGGATAGCCAGCAGCCTGCTGGGGTGGTGGAACCCACACTGGTGGCCATGCCACGGTTTGGTGACAAAGTCAGTGCATGGCATCTTGCTGGCCTTGAGACTCCACTAGTGCCACATCCCAGCTTGTCCCAGCCATGAGGGGCCAAGACAGGGACCTGGTGGCAGTGCCAGGGTGGGAGCCAGCCCCAGCCTCTTGGTGACTGGGCAAGACTGGGTGACCACAGGCCACCACATGGGTGACAGGACCCAGCAGACTTTGCTCCAGGAGGGAGGCAAGAAGGGGTAAGACAAGCCTCTACCTGGCCTGGAGAACCCTATGCAGCCCAGGGGGCCAGGGACATGCACCAGTGGTCCCAGCATCTGGGGAACCCAGCACCATAAATCAAGGGAGTATACCACCATGGCTGGTCAGTCCCCAGGGAGGAGCCAGCAGAGGCCATACTGTGCTGCCCAAGCTCATCTTCACCAGTTGTGGAGGAAGGCAAGGGGTTTACAGAGGCATGGATTAGGCCAGAGTGAGTTGATCTAAACCAGGCTCTTCCTCCCCACACTACGAGGCCAGCACTGGCAAGGGAATGGGGGGAGGCGCTCACCCATCCCACCAACTTACAGACTGGTGCATGCAGTTGAGGCATGAAGGGCAGGCGGGCAGGGGAGATGGTGGGAAAGAAAAAGAAAACATGAGCAGAAAAGAACAAAAAACCAAACCAAAAACCACACAACACAGAGCACAAGTCAGTGCCAAGGCAGGAACGCAGGTAGTGCCTGCCACAGCTGGACCGCACTGGCAGCTGGGCTCTCCCTCGCCGGCACACACTGAAACACAGGCTCAAACCATCGTTACATGGGGTCAACCACCAGTGCCCAGCATCTCCCCTGGCCCTGCTGTGCCATCTGTGCCAGGGCACCCATCAAGGCAGGCATCCACGGGCCCTTGTGAGCTGGCAGCTTCACTCTGCTGCCTCCCCCCAGCAGCTCAGCCCACAGTCACCAAAGCCGAGGCCAAAGCTTCAGCTGGAATTCTCTCAGAGCCCTCAGTTCCAGTCCCATCAATTTACCATCCTGCCAGGCCTCTGAGCACCCCAAGGCCAGGCATAGGGCTTCCTGTAGGTCACTTTCCCTCCCACTGGAGAGCCCTTCCAAGAGCCGCTCCAGCTGACCCTTGACTACCTGGGGGGACTGTGGCTGTTCCAGCACCATCCAGCTCCCCTTTCCCCACACAAAATGTCTGTGCTGATGACAGGCACAGTCTAGTTGGTACTGCCACCCCCAGGGGAGCCTCTCCAGGCTGGGATAGACTGCTACTTCCACCCACCACGTCTGCCCCACCAGTCCTTTGCTGTAGCCCCTGCCCAATACAATGTCCCCCAAAAGGCTTCTCTAGGTATCCCCTGCTCCCAGGCTGGAACACCTCCCCAGGGCCTCAGGGTGCCCCCAAGTGTGGGAGTGCCCCAAGCACTGCCTTGCTAGGACTCACCTTCCTTCACAGGGATGGTCGGCTTCTTCTGCCGCAGCCCCAGGAGGATGAAGAAGAGCACCAGGGGGATGAAGATTTCGAAGGTCAGCACCCACTGGGGATGACACAGAGCAGAGGAAACAGGATGTTTACGGACAGAACCCAGCCACCAGGGAGAAGCATGGGCAGTACAGGGGCCGCCAGGCATTGGTGCAGTGCAGCCCTGTGTCCACATATTGCAGGTGGCTGGTGGCTCCGTCACAGCTCACCCAGCAGCAAACAGGTTCCTGGGCATCCCATGACCTCCTGCCTGCACCACCCTGTCCAGAGCACTGCAGGACAGGGCAGGGTACACAGAAGGGATGGATGCCTCCCCCAGCAGTGCAAACAGGGGGCTGGGGATTGAGCTCAGCCTCTCGATAGTCAACCATAGCTGGGGCTGCTCAGGGAGAAGACCTCAAGTCCTGAAGGCTAGTGCCATCACGGCCTGGAGGAGCATGATGTCCCCTTGTCACCTGTGGCACTGTTGGATCTAACAAGGTTCAACAGCTGAGTCTAATAGCAGAGGGTAGGTCTTCAGTTCAGCCAGGCCCTGGCACCAGCTCCAGGTGCAACTGGGCCATCCTGGTACCCCTTCTGTGCCCTCCCAAAAGGCTCTGGCTGCAAGGAATTGCCACTGGCAGTATATGGAAAATACAAGCAAATTCCCAGGAATTCCTGGCCACAGTGGCTCAGGCTCTGTGCCCAGAGGGCCTGGGGATAGGCATCAGCATCTCCGGCCACCAGCAGGAGCAAGCACCCGGCACACTGTCAGCACAGCTGTTGCCACTTTGCACCGGAGTGCCCAGACATCACAGCCCCACTGCCCAGCAGCAGGAAACCCCTGCGGGTTTGGAAACTGAGGCACAGGGTGAGGTGAACCAACTTCGGCTCACTCCAGGGCCAGATCAGACCCAAGGCAGCTACTGAGACCCTGAAACCTGCTGTCACCCATGGGCAGGGCAGGGCCCAGCTCCACTACTGGGAAGGAGCTTGCTACACCACCCACACCAGCCTCCCACCAGTGACCAGTGTCAATGGGCAAGACCACAGGGTGACAAATTTCTTTAACATGAAAGATGCAGTTACCAACAGGTGACAGGGTCAGGCCCTCCTGTCTCCAACATCACCTCCATGCCGGCCCACTCAGAAGCTGCCAACACTCTGTCAAAAAAGCCAGAGCAGCCCCAAATGGCAGTAACCAGAGAGAGGCCTGCACTCAGGTCCCTGCCAGCAAATGCCCACAGTGCTACTTCTGTGGAATGAGCACAACTGGACCCATGGGTGCTGCCATGCTGCACTTGCTATGCCAGAGTTCCTGGTTTTGGAGAGGAAGAAGGACTGGAGGAGATGGAAAATGCCCTTAGGAGCAGTGTCTGACAATCCTCATCTTTCTGATAACACCAGTCCCAGCAACAGTCTCTGGTGTCACTGTTCCTGCACAAGGCAGGATAGCAGGGGACACCCTGACACACACACTGCTGTCCCGTGGCCCCTGCCCCACCCCCTGCCTGTTTACCAGGCACACAACAGGGCCTCTGTGCCCAGGCACCAGGAGGACCATCCCCACACACCCACGCTGGCCTGTACCAGGCTCGTGTGGAGACTGTCCTTGGTGGCAGCAGCTTGTTGAAACCTGCTTGTTGTTATTTATTTTTTCGATGGGGTCATTGACTTTTCCTCATCTCCATCCCCAGATATGTCCCTTGTCCTCAGCCCCTTCTGCACTGCCACATACCCCAGTGTCACAGCAGGCTGTCCCACACCTTTGGCACCCAGAGTGACATGGTGATGGGCAGACATGGTAGCATGTCTATTTACCAGGCTGTACCTCTAGGACTGAACCTGCCCTCCTGGTCCCCAGGGCTGCCCCCATGGGAACTTCCCAGAAGTGGGGAGGCCAGGGCTGTTCCACACCCACAGTGAGGCACTGGCACGCAGCAGAGCCCAACAGAGCCTCAGACTCACAGAGAGGCACCCAGCGGGGACATCGGCACAGCCTGGAGATGGTAGGGTCCCTGCCCACAGGGGCAAGACACTGGGGGACATTTTGGGCTTGTATGGAGAAGCAAGGAGGAAAGGCCAGGATGCATGCAACTGAGAAGGAAATGCTCCCCAGTAGGCAGGAGAGGGTTGAGGAGAGGAGACGGGCCGGTCCCTGCCAGCAGCTGGCCATAATTGCACCAGCTAGTCTGCCATGCCCTGTCATCCATCCCCTGTCTCCCTTCTCTCTTGACGAGGGCACAGGTGCAGGACCGAGGCTGGGACACTGGTCCCAGGAGCCCTTGTACCAGGTGACAGTGGCTGTGGGGGCCAGGGACAGCTCCTGGGTGGTGGCATTCACTCCTTCCACATCCCCTGCCATATGCTCATTTCAGTCTGGTTGGATGTGAGCAGGATGAGGTCATAAGTACTGTCCAGGTTTGCACAAGTGCTGGGTGTCCACTTGTTACCCCAAGTGGGGTAACTTGTCCCATGCTTAGCCCAGTCCTTGGCTAGAGGCAGGGGTGGTGGAGTCCTGCCCAATTCCCCCAGCAGGGAGGCAAAGCTGGGTGGGTGCCACAGCAGGGTGCTGGCCCATGGCAGGGGGACATGTCTTTCCTGGAGTATTGGGACAGTGATTCAAATGCCTCTGCCCATCCCCTACCACATTGTCAAACGGGAGTGAGAGGCTGCGAGGAGCCCAAGCAGGAGGCAGCAGTGCCTGCTGCAACACACAGCTCCCACACAGGCAGGTCAAAAGGCCAGATAAGCACCACAGGACAGTGGTGCAAACAGAGCAGAGCAAACAGCCCAGCCCAGCACAATGGTGCCACCATGCCCACCCTCCAGCCAGCACTGGGACAGCTGGGAGATGTGCTGGAGCCAGGGTCAGCACAGATGTGGGTGTCAGGTCATGAACAACTGCACAACTCCATTGGTGTCCCCAGGATGCGGCAGCACTCATGTCCCAGTAGCTCAGGGGGCAGTCCTCGTGGGGACAGGCAGGTCAGGCAGAGGCAGCTCTTCCTGTTCATCGCTGTCACCCAGAAGTTCTTTCAATTCCCTCCTGCCTGCCCCCAGCAACACGTGACGCCCACAGCCTCCAGCCAGCATGATGTGGGAGAGGGGCAGTCAGGGGCTGGGCACTACTAAGACTCAAGCTGGCAACTCCAGCGACACCCCTGCACCCTAAACCTGCCATGTCAGCCCACCTCTCCCATAGCCTGGCACCTGCAAAGGGGTTTACTGGCTCCAACAGAGGTGAAGCAGCACCACACATAGCATCCAAAATCCCTGCATGCACCCCCCAGAGGACAGGGAAGGGTCTGCCTGTGCTCTTCATGGGAGAAAGGAGCTGCTGCCTACTCCATGCCAGCCTCTCTGCCAATCCCAGTGCTGCCCACAGTGTGAGCAGGAACTCGCAATAGGTGCTGGCAGAAACTCTGAGGGATGGGGCTCTCACCTCCTGCAGGAATCAACTTTTCCAATAGCATTTTAAGGCTGCAGAAATATCTTTACATTTTCATAGCTCCAGACTTTAATCACTGTCAAATGTCCACTTTTCCCTACAGCCAGAAAGCAAAGGCAGGTAAAGCCATGATCACTGGGAAAGATGAGCTTGAGTGCTCTAAAGGCAAATTAGGCCCCAAAATGCCTGAGGCTAAGCTGCCTAGCTCCATTGGAGACCTGACCATGACACCCAATGATGGCCACCCCCCACGTGTGGGTCTGAGAGATTTCCTCAAAGTCACCCAGTCCCATGGGGTCCAGGATCTGCCCAACTCCCATCCTGCCAAGGCCTGGCCACCCTCACCTCTCCCTCTGGTCACTTCCAGTTATGTCCATCTGTCCACTACCCCCTGCCTCCAGCATGAGCACATCCCCACTCCTGACAGCCCCGGCACAATAGCCCGGAGTCCTGCCTTGGCGAGGCTGGAGGAGCAACAAGTCCCTGCTGGGGTTAGTCAACAACTCTTCTGAGCTGAAGACCCAAGAATTCCCACCACGGTTCTCCCCATTCCTGCAGTGTCAGCCAGGCACCTGTGTGCTGGGCCGAGAGGGCACATCATCATCAGTGCCCTATGCAAAGGCCACATAGCACTGGGACAGGGCCACCCTCCCACTGGCACAAGATGCCTGACCTGAGCACAGGGTCATGCCAGCAGCCAGTGTGGAGGAAGGTGTTCTGCAACAGGTGCCCACCAGCTGCCCTGCCAACAGGGACTCACAGAGACACTGCTGCACCAGCACACCCCTGCCAAACCCATGCTTCCCTTCCCCACGCCTGCTGCAAACAACAAGCGGGCAAAAAGAACTCAGAGCCAGGGCAGTACCCAACTGATTCCTGCTGCGTCCAGTACCAGCATCCTCCCAGCCCTGGCAGCAGGAGCTGGCAGGGCCACACACACAGGGTCCTAGGGACACTGCACCCCAGCAGATGCATTGTTACAGCCCCCCAGCACCCTAAATTTCAGCCTTTCTTTTTCTGGCAGCATCAGTTTCCCCCCATCTCTCTGCCACCAGCCAGGGGAAAGGGACAGACCTGCCAGCTCCTGTGTGGAGAGTTTTCTTTCTTCAGGACAAAGTCCAAAAGGCACAGATCCAGCCACATTGCTGTCAGCTCACCCTTTCCTCATCCCAGGGCCCATGCCATAGGGAGTTCCACCAATGTGCTGCAGCACCAAAACAGCACAGAACTGCTCCCATCAGTCCCCCAGAAGAGCCTTGATCTGCCCACCAACCCTTTCCCAAGACCAAGCAAACTGGCAGCACACTTCTATCAGTAGGAGCTCCAGCTGTGGCTGCCTGCCCATCCCAAATGAATGGGCACAAAGCACCCCAAGGCAGGCAGGTGAACACCCTGAACTGTGCCTGTGGTGACTTTTAAGAGAGCACCTGCTAATTTTACATCCAACATAGGTTTAAATCAGATACTGAAGTCAGGGGAGAGCCCAACCTTTAACAATTTCAGTCCCAGCAGACTCAAAGCACAGCCAGCAATCTCCAGGGCTGCCATGGGTACCCCGGGGGATCCCACAGCCTGGGCTTCCCTCCACCAAGAGCTATTGATGCTGTTCTGCTCAGACCTCCATCATCCCAGGGTTCCTCCCTGAATTTCTGCTCTGGGAAGAATAAAATCGGGGCCAAACCCCAGAGCAGCCATTGGCACAGCTCAACCGCATTAGGCAAGGTCCAAAGCCATCATGGGCTGGGAACAAGGCCTTACAAGAGGTGCCACTGGCCAGGGACAGCACCTGGCCATGCTGCACATCTCTCTACATCCACCACCCACCTATAAATGGCCTGGCCAAGCTCGCATCAGGTGCCTATGAATAACATCTATCTCAAAACCATGGCTCTACCCTACTGTAATCCTACTCCTGAACAGCCCCTGCTGCCAGGGACAATAGGGACGCTTCCAGACCACCAACATTCATGGGCAGAACACAGAACTGCTCCAGCTCTCAAGTCCAAGCCCAGGGCCCTCAGTCAAACCTGGGGTCTCTGCTTCCCACCCCACTCTGCAGCACTGGGTTTGCTGCTCCACCTATTGCCGGGAGGGGAGCCCACGGTGGCAAGGACTGACCGCAGGGGAGCACCTGAAGCACCAGGGTATGCCAAAAGGCAGCTGTTGGTGCCCACACTCCCTCTCCAAGGCTGGGAGAAGCCCAGCAACCCCAAACTCTGCCTGCCCCTGGGAGAACACCCAGCAGGAGAATGGGCTAGTAGTACATCCCCCCTTCCCTGCTCCAGTCCCTCAGCCTCTGGCTGCTGCAGTGAAATCATCTCAGTGGGAGCTAGTTTCTCTCATCGAAACATCCATCTGCGGCCGCTGCTAGGGCAGACGTGCACTGGTGAACTCACTGCCGAAAGCCAGGTGCAGCTGCCATGCAGGGCCTGGCTCTGCCCTGGCTAGCCAGCACTGCTTGGAGGGAGCAGAACTCCCCAGCGAGTGGGCAGGATGATGGCCCCTGAGCAGACCAGGGACACCAAGTGACTCTGGGATTCACACACAGCAGTAGCACAAGGAAGGAGGCGACATACACAAGGCACGCGCATCCTCAGGGCACAGCTGTCCTAGGGATTGCATCAAATCCATCCATGAGCACCCGCGGCACTGGGACCAGCTCTCATCCTGGCACACAGCTGGTCCCCTGCACACCCCATGCACTCACAGCATCACTGGGTGAGCAAGGAGGGGTTGCTCCATACTCTGCCACCCTTCCCGCAGCAGTCTATACACATGGAGGTGATGGGGCCTGGGCTCTTCAACCGCCTTCTCTGGCCACAGCTTCCCGTGCTGCAGCCCCATGCCGCCCACAGGGCTGGTAGAGAGGGTCACGGAGAAATGGGTCCCCAAAAGCTGTGCACCCCCACTCTGTAACCCAATGGCCAGGGCAACCAGGGCCGGGTCAGCTGGTGTGTGCCAGGGCCCAGCTGTGCCAGGCTGCTCATCCTTGCGGGCAAGGGTCTGGTGCAGCCCCTGCCGTGGCCACACAGCTCTGCTCAGAGTAAAGAGGGGAGATGACTCAGCCAAAGAAGCATCATACCCCTCATCCATTTTGGGGACACTAGGGCCGTCGGTGCACGGAAACCTGCCTGCAGCGCCAGGCTCGGCCCTGCTCCTATCGCAGGGGCCTCTGCTGCTCCGGCTACCGGGACATAGGGTCTGTTGCTGGAGGTTGCCGGTGAAGAACAGCAGGATCGGGCCTGCGGGATATTTGAGACTTGAAGAGAAAAGCGATGCCAGCTTGAGAGCAGCAGCTCGCTCCCCTCCCCCACCCGCTAAAAATAACCGGCTCCGTCGGGCCACGCAGCCACCCCCTGCCCACAGCTGCGGGGTCCCGCGGGAGGCTGATGGGTGACCCCACACAGGGAGCCTGCGACAGGGTGGCAGCGGCCCCGAGGTCCCAGCACGATGCCATCTTGCCCCTTCTGCCAGCCCGGGAGGGACACACACCAGCCCTCCGGCCCCCAACCCCACGAAGCTGCCTTTTCTCCAGCCCACAGAAGACCGGCGGCTCCGACCCACATAAGGGCTGAGAACCTATTTATACCCGACGGGTACCAGGGCTCGGGGAGCGATCCCACCCGGGCGGGGACGACATTCAGCCCCGATCCCAGGCTCCTCCTGCAGCCCCCGGGTCCGGGCGTCTCCACGGACACGACAGCGAAGACGGAGAGCCCCAACTGTTGCTGCCACAGAGGGGGCCGGGGGCGCGCCGGGCCGGAGGATTCGTGCACGGGCGGCCCCAGGCAGGCGGACACCGCAGCGCCGAGGGACCGGGGGGACCCTCGGGCACCACTTCCGCGCAGGGCCCAGCCTCGCCCCTCGGGGCTGCAGGGCCCCCCCGCCCCCGCTCACCGGGCTGCGCCGCTTCAGCGTCACGTTCTTCCAGAGCAGAAGATGGAGCTGATGCAGGAACCCCATGGTCGGGTCGAGCCGGCCCTGCCGAAGGGCCGCGCCGCGCTCAGCTCCGCGGTCACCCGTTGCACACCGCCATCCCCTCCTAGCCGCCGTCTACTGCTTGCCGTGTGTTGCGAAGAAGCGAATCGGCCTCGGCCGGGGCCTGGCTCCGCCGCACCCGCCCCGACCCTGCGCAGCACCAGCACCACCCCCGGGCCGCGGCGGCCGCCCCTTAAAGGCACCGCCGGACCCGCCCGCTCCGCCTGCCCAGCGGCCCCGACGCAGCGCGGCCCGGGCCCGGCTCATCCGGGCGACAGCGGCCCCGGTGCTGGCTGTCCGGAGCGGGGCTGCTGCGCCGGGGGCCGGTGAACCCTCGCTCCCCTCGAGCCGCCGCCCTCCCGCCGCTCATCCATACACAAGTCACCTCCGCGCCTCTGCCCCTGGCGGCCCCCCAGGACAGGACGGACTAGCCCATGGCTGCGGGATGTGTGTACCAGGGTGCCACGGCTATCCCTGCTCTTGAATGCTACCTACCCTACTCCTGCCTGCCCTCTCCCAGGGGCATGTGCTGGGGCGTCCACAGGTGTTTTTGGAGGGACCAAACTGCTTCCACATATGTCTCTTGTCAGCTCTGCACCCAGGGCTGGTTGTCCTCAGCAGTAAGGACTGAACCAGCCTAGCTGTCTTCCTTAATCCCCTCTACTCTTCCTTCTATTAATCCTTCCATCCGTCCTTTTTTTCCTGCCATTCATCCATCCTTCCTCCTATCCATCCATCCATCCATCCATCCATCCATCCATCCATCCATCCATCCATCTATCCTGCCATCTATCCTTCCTTCCATCCTTCCTTCCATCGGTTCTTCCTTCTTTTTCTCCTTCCTGCCATCTTTTCTTCTTTCTGTCAGTCGTTGCTTGCATCCATTCCCCCATTCTTCTTTCTCTCCCTTTTCTTGTCCCTCTGGTTCTCTCCATTTCCCACCTGTCCCTGCCTCTTCCTGTTCTCCTTCAGCCTTCTCTCCCCCTTCGCTCTCCTTTCCTCCAGCTCTCTGTAAACATCTCACTCTCCATGCTTGCTTTGTGGGCCAAGTGTAGCCAGTGAATCCCTCTCTGGCTGCCCCAGCCCCAGTGGTGCTGCCAAGGGTGCCTGTGCGCAGGGCAGGGCCTTTGGCAGCTGCCCGGTGCTAACAAAAGCTCGCCTTGTCCAACACAAAGCAGCATTATTCCCCAAACTGCTGGGCAAAACACTGTACTGAGGCCCAGGAGGACAAAGAATGCCTGGTGACGTGGTGATGGAGAGGCACTGTGTGCCCAGCTCCATGCCCTGGGGAGGGTTGCTGGGTGCGCGGGCAGAGGCTACTGGCAGCAGAGCTGCCCAGAATTGAGGGGAGCTGGGTGTTTACTAGGTCCGTGGAGAAGGAGGGATACAGTCACCCTAGGCTCCTTGCAAAGAATTGTGCATGGTTTGCCCACAGCCCACACAAGCAGCTCCTCCAAGCCCCTGTCTTGCAGCAGAGTGGGTCCCCAGCTTGGAGGAGCACAGTGGGGGAACCTTTGGGTGGGTCAAAATCCTGACCTGGATCTCTTCCTGCTTCCCTCCTGCTGCCCCTGGTTGGGTCTTGGGGATCTTCACAGCTGTGAAGCTGGGCATGGCCATGGAACGCTCGAGAAGCTAGCAAGGGACAGACCCAGCAGTGTGCCACAGGGCAGCACAGCCCTGGAAACACAGTGGCAAATATCCTTCAAGCACTCAGGACTTGAAGCCCAAAGACCCACTCGCCCAACCCCTCCATGGGCTAGAAGCTCCAAAGACTTTGTGGCCCTTCTCCTTCATGGACCAGGGGTCCTGAAGATTTGGGAACATGGACCCCTGAGCACCTCTCAGCAGACTTCCTTGCAGGGTGGCCAAGCTGTCTCTGTGTGAAGTTATCTGCAGATGGCAGTACCCACACACATACATCTCCCTGCTCCGTGCTGGTGCTGTCCAGCATTCCTGATGATCTCATGGCCTGGCCTCTGGCCTTGATCTCTGCCCAACCTATCCTGGCAGCACCTGCCCTGGCTCCCTGCCTGGCTCAGAGCCATGTCCCTTGGGCCACAGGGTCAGGGTGTTTGGATCCACTGGCTGCAAGTCCTCCCAGGGCATTGTCCCTGCACACAAGGTGTCCTGGGGCAGCACCCACACATGACAGCTATTAAGTGCCAAGGAAAGGCTTCCTGCTGCTCTACCAGCCATCCTGAATACCCTATGGAAATGCTGTCCCCAGTGCTCTCTTCCACGGAGGAGAATGGCCCCAGCCTATGTGGCCCTGGGCTCTCAAGCTACGGGACAGAAGCAGGGTGATGCTCAATATTCCAGCCAGGCAGGGACTGCTGCCCACAGCCAGCAGGGCTAGGGCAGTCAAGGCTGGGAATGGTGCCCATGGACTTTGGTATCTGGGCTTTCAATCATACGGGGGAAGAAATGCAGAAAAGGAGTGAGAAAAGACAACAGGAAATGGACATGGCTGCGGAAGGAGGAGCACCCTCCCTTGGGGCTGCAGTCGGCCTATGAGGGCTCCTGGGGTGTCACTGAAACCACAGAGCCCTGCTACACCATGGCATGATGGCAAGGCATTGAGCCCAACAAGGATCCCGAGAGGCCCTAAGCCTGCAGGAGCAAGGGTGCAGATGCCAGGGGCGCTGAAGCAGCCTGAGAACCCCCGGGGAGCAGTTTGGAGCCCTGTTCCGAGCTCTGTGTGTACCAAGGCATACAGCATGCCCTTGCCAGCTTCAGGGACAGTGCTGCACACCTCAGTGCTCCCCTCCTTGCCTCTGCCTCAGTTTCCCCATCTCATTGCCTGCCAAGGCTTTCAGGGAGGCTTGTGTCCTGAACGGCAGTGCCAGCAAAGGACACAACAGAGCCAGACTGGGAGCAGGGCAGAACTGGGGCAGGGGCAGAGGAGGCAGCTCTCTGTGCACACTCTGCTGAGGCTCACACGTGCCTGCTTCCCCTTTTGGCAGGAAACATCCTGGACAAGACGGTGCCCAGGGCTCAGTGGCACTTCAGGGCTGTCAGTTGATGGTTTCAGGCTGAGTCAGTGGGAGTTGGTATCCTGTTTGCAACCAAGCTGCGGGTGCCAGATGGGTGGCACCTTGTCAAGGCTGAGGGCACCTATCCAGACATGGGGCACCCAACTTGTTCTGGGCCATGCACCCACCATGGGGTGCTCGTTTGGCCAGAAGGTACCCACCCAACCATGGGGCACTCACCCAGTCACAGGGTACCCACCCCCCAGGGCAGTGCAGGGGAAGTGGTGGGAGTGGGGTGTGCCAGCTGACACGTGGGGCAGGAAGGACCTGCTGTGGGGCTGGGACAAGGCAAAACTGAAAAAAAGAGGAAGCCCTTGAGCACCTCAGCCCAACACAGCGGCACCCAGGCAGACGCACCTGGCACCTCGCACACCTCCATCACAGTAAGTCTGAGTTCAACATTAATGACCGCTAAGGGGAGAGGGGCTGAGAAATGGGGTGGCCACTGCCACTGCTAGAGCAGGGATTTCCCTCTCAAGAGCATCCCCAAAATGGGGGCAACATCCCCAAAACAGGAGCAACATTCCCGCTGCTGGGGACAGAGACCTGCAGCACTGATGTGCAGTGCAGGGAACCAGCAAAGCTTTACCAGCCCTTTCTGCTTTTCATGCCAGATTCATCTGGAGCTTAAACTTAGCTGATGTATTTTAGCAGGACAGATGGAGTGGACCAATGTGGGGAAGGGACTTTCTGCAGCCAAGCTGCAGTGCTGAGGTGGGTGGGAAAGTAGGGCACTGCTTTCCAGGAGACTCCAATACTGGAGGACTGGCTCAGCCCCAGCTGGCAGCAGAGCTCAGGCAGATCACATGTTTCCAGAGGTTTCCACAAAAGGGGAAACCGCCTTTGCTGCTGAATGCTCTGAGCCCTGCAGTGTGACCAGCTCTCCAGAGGGAATTAAGTTGGTGGCTGGTCCCCAGTGCAGCAAACCATCCCTCTCTCCACCTCTGCCACTGCTCTGCTCCCAGCAGTGCTGCTGGTTAAAGCACAGAAGTCCGAGGCAGGCAGATGGGCACCCTGGCAGAGTGAGCATCCCGCAGCTGGGGGGCCCATGTCCCTACAAACTGAGCCCCACTGGTGGCAGCCCCAAGTGCTGCACTGTCCTCCCTGCTATTCCTGTCCTCCATCCCCCTGCTCGGTGCCCACACTGTGGAACACTGGCCATCTCTGCCCCTAAATATAAAATGTGAGTGTTTGAGGCACTGAGGCGATGAGCTCCCAGCCTGCTGGGGGTCCTGATACCCTTAGGGACTGCGGAGTGCACCTTGATCTGGGGAGGGCACCTCAAACCTGGGAATTGCCTTGCCATTGCCACAGGAGAATGGTGGGGTGAGCTTCTTGGGCAGGACATTGACAAACTCAGTTCTCATCAGAGTTTTGGACTTCAGAGTCAGTCACGACATTTTGCAGCTAAGGCCTCACAATGGGACTGGGATGTTCCCTCTTGTCCTTTGGTGCACAGCAGTGGCAAGGCCGGCTGCATATCAGGCTTGACCTATTCTGGGCAAAGAAAGAAGTGAGGACTGAGACTGTAACTGTGTGTCAGGTGGGGAAACTGAGGCATGGAGCAAGCAAGGACTGCCTGTAGTGGGGCCAGCCAGGTGGGGCACAGGAGCATGGGTGGCTACTTTCCATCAGCTCTGCACCTCCCAGAAGGATCTGTTCTCCCCCAAAGGTAACCAGAGACTGCAGGAGCATAAACAAAGGCCACATGCATGGGGAACTCTGTGGCACAGGGAAGCAGAGAGTCCTGGGGTGATGCTGAGGCCCAGGGTTCATGAAGAAGCCCTTTCTCTGGTCACTCTGGCCACAGTGCCTCCTCATCACCCCTCGCTCCAGGCAAACCGAGCTGATGGCCCTTGGTGGCTACTCCTCTCTCACAGGTGTCAGCTCCGTCAACCAAGGAGGTGACAGCCAACCCACCAGCATGTCCTGGGCATTGCCGCTGCGATGCTCACCATGGGGCCGGCCTGGTTTGAAGACCTTGGTCGCTGCCGGGGTGTTTGTAATCATCCTCTGGAACCTGAGGTTTTTCCTCAACCCCTCCAATGGCTCTGGAGAAGACTCTAAACACAGGGAGCCACTTGTGATCCTGGTGTGGGAATGGCCCTCCAAGCAGGTCCCCAACATCAGCAGAGATGTGTGCCATGAGCTGTACAGCATCCCAGGCTGCCAGCTCACCACAGAGCGGCAGCTCCTGCACCAGGCCAATGTGGTGGTGTTCCCGCACTCCAGGCTCCAGCCTCGCCGGGACAAACTGCCCAAGGAGAGGCTGCCAGGGCAGAACTGGGTGTGGGTCTCCCTGGAGTCCCCCTCCAACACCAGAGCCCTAGCAGCATGGAACCAGACCTTCAACTGGGTGATGACCTACAGACAGGATTCAGACATCTTCATCCCATATGGCAAGCTTGTGCTCAACCGGTCAGCCACTGTGAACATCCCTGCAAAGACCAACTTGGTGTCCTGGGTTATCAGCAACTACCAGAGGACTCAGAAAAGAGCTGAAGTCTACAAAAACCTCTCCAAGTACCTCCATGTGAATATATATGGGAAAGCAAACAACAAGCCCCTCTGCAAGGACTGCCTCTTGCCAACAATATCCAAGTCCAAGTTCTACCTGGCCTTTGAGAACTCCATCCACCGGGACTATATCACAGAGAAACTCTGGAGGAACTCACTGCTGGCCGGCACTGTGCCTGTGGTTCTCGGGCCACCCAGGGCCAATTATGAGCAGTTTGTTCCTGCAGACTCCTTCATCCATGTCAATGACTTTGCCTCCCTGGAGGAGCTGGCCACCTTCCTGAAGACCATGAACTCCAGCCGCTACCGGCAGTTCTTTGCCTGGCAGAGGAAATTCAGTGTGAAGCTCTACACTGACTGGAGGGAGCGGATCTGTGCCATCTGCACAGCCTATCCCCACCTGCCCCAGGGCCGCCTCTATCCTGACCTGCAGAGCTGGTTCAACTCCTAGTGTGTGCTGGGACTCTTGGGGTGAGTGCAAGCAGGAGTAGGTGCGTGAGGCACCCACCTGTACACAGAATGTGGAGCAATGACAGGAGCCCCCACTCTCCTCCCAACCCAGCCGTTGCCACAGTGCAACTTCAAGCAACTCCCCATGATTTCATTTTTTGTGAAACAGGACTCATCACCCCAACCCAAAACTGAACACCTTGCCAGGGTGCTGGCAGGACCAGAGGATGCTTTGGAAATAACTGGCATAGTGCTGCTGAGGGTGTGCATGTGGCGTGGGGATGGCAGGGGGTGGTGGGTGGCTCAGGGAATGACAGCATCTGCTCCCCCCCTTCCCAGCAGCACCAATTTCCTGTCCCCCACCCTTGAGCCATGGGTATTACTGTGCCAGTGAGGAGCCATAGGACAGCGGATGCTCTCAGAGCAATCTCAGTGCTGCCAGGCAGGCAGAGGGACACTGTGGTTTGTCACTCCCTCCGTGCTGTGACAGGAAGCGAGCTGACAGCCTGCAGAGGCTTGCACAACCCCAAAGCAAAGCCAGTCCCGTGGGCAACTTGCACATGCACACATTACACTGGGGAAACCCTCCACCATGGGCACCTTACACTAAGGCATCCCAAGAGGAAGCACGTGTCTGGGATCAGTAGTGATTTCGGGGTTGAGTGACAGGACCAGGGTAAGACATGACTGCTCCATCTGCGCCTTGCTCTTTGCATCTCTACTCAGTGCCATCAACTCCCTTGATGTAAACAACTCTTTTTGTAATGCGTTTCCTTTCCAGTTTTCTTCCCTGTGGCCCTGAAGTCACCAAACCCCACCTCTGCCACCCTGCAAGCTGCCAGGTGCCCAGCAAGACAGAGGGGGCAGAGGGGGCACCCCTCCCCTGGCACAGCCCTGGTGATGTGGCAGCTGGATGGGCACACTGTGCTCTTCTGACTTCTGTGGCTTCCGATTTCCGCCTTGTTTTCTGGGTCAACCAGAAGTGGAACAGGAGGGGCTGTGGGTGGCCACAGAGATGCTGGGTGTTCATGGGCACGGGGTACCAGTGTAGCAGGATGTGGGGGTCCTATGGTGGGCTGCAACTCTTGCATGGCTGCATGCAGAAAACCAGATAGTGGAAATGTGGAGAAGCAAATCTTTGCAGATGACATCTGCCTCAGATTTCTGCTCCTGATCCTGTCAGCCTCCTGCATCTTTTAAGTGCCAGGCAGCACTGGGCAGCAGCGGGGGCAGTTTCTGGTGGATGCCACACACGGCTGTGCCCCTACCCTGTGGGCAGGCAAGTACAAGGCTCTAGGGAGCAAGCAGGGATGCAGAGGGGCCCTGCCCCATAGGGCTGGAATCTAGCCCAGCCGATCCCTTTGCAGGGTCTCAAGGCACCCTGGGAACAGCTGCCTTCGGGGCCCCTATTCCAGGCAGCCCTGGAGCAAAGCCCCAGCTATCAGCCATCAAGCTGAAAACAGGGGTTTCCAGAAGATTCCCTACCATCTTGGTTGAGGATTTCATTCTGCTAAAGGGAAGGACCCTTGAGAGAACAGACTGGGGGCAAACCAACTGAGAGTGTGGTGGGAAAAAGCAAAGGGTCATCCCCCAGACATACCTGCTCCCATCAGCTTAGCTCCCAGTGCCCAATGGACCTGCATGGCTGGGTTATCACCTCACCAGAGACTGCCTCAGCTGGACATGTATGGGAATATTCATTCCTCACCTGTCAGCACCATACTATAATGAGGACAGCCCCAGCTTTTCAGACCTCTTCACTGCCCGCTCTGCTACATCCTCCTTAGTCCTTCCCTGTCCCTGGCAGCTGCTGGGGCAGCCTACAAGCAAGCTCACACTGCTTTCAACCTTCCAGAAGCAGCTACAGCAAAGCAGCAGCTCAAACTGGGTAGAAGATGAGCCCCCTCCCTCCACTTTCGACTCCCTCTGCTTTGGGGGGCAACAGCCCTGACAAGCTGGTACCACTCCAGGACCAAGCTGACACCAGTCACGAAAGGAAGCCAAGCTGAAGGCAGCAAAGAGCTGACTGTTGCTGGCATGATGGGGACATGTGCACCTTCTTAGGGTGCCTTGCTTCAGTGCTGCTATGCCCCTGCATGCAGGTAAACCTCAACTACTGAGCTGCAGGAGCAGGGATGCAAGGAAGGCAAGGAAAGGGTTAACTCATTCTTGCCTCAAAGAACTCTGAGATTTATTTCATTGCCAGAGGGAATGTGATTAAGAACAAAAAAAAATTAAAAATCATCATTAACTACAGCAGGCTGGAAGGCATGGGGTACTAGCAGCATGGACAAGGTGGTGTAGGCTCCCTGAGCTGGGCCCTCTAGGGAAAGGTGGTCTCTGGGCAGTTGGATTGGGGCAGGGTGGAGGGGAACAGAGGCTGGAGAATGGGGGGTAGGCCTGGGGGTGATGCTGGGCACAAAGCACTGGGGAGGACCCCCCCAACCCAAACAAGCCTTATCAGCTGCCCCAGAGGGGTGAAGCTCTCTTGTGCCACAGGATGAGGGGTGGTGGGGGGCTCACCTTCTCCTCTTGCCCCAGCCCTTGGCTCACCCTAGCCACCCAGGAGGGTGGGCAGAGCCACCAGGGCCATTGGCCCTGGGCATGGCAGCTGAGCCCCGTTCTACATGACAGAGCAGAAGAAGACACCTGGGAAACTAGACCACTACAAAAAATTTTCCTTTTTAAAAACTACAACCAAAAACCTTTTAAAGAAATAATAAAACCACCCCCTCCCCCCCACCCTTCCCAAAATCTAAAAAATACTTTTTTCTGCATCTCGCAGTAGAGTGGCTGGGCTGGGGCCAGGCACGGGCTCAAGAACCCTGGGCATGTGTGGCTTCAGTGGGTGCAGTGGGACAGGAGGAGCTGCCCCCAGGAGAGGTCAGGGCAGGGCCAATGCTGCTGGGACCAGTAAGCTCACATAACAGGGAAAGGCTGGGACCATCTGCAGAGAGCAGACACCATCCCTGGGCCAGGCTCTCAGCCCCTTGCATCCCAAAAGCCCCACACACCAGCCCAGAAAGCAGAAGCAGGGCTGTGCCTGTGTGAGCCCAGGGCAAAAGGGGGGCTGCCCCAGAGCACCAGCCCACCTGCAGTGAGCCCACAGCCCCTGGTTCAGTGGCCGCTGTTAGTCATGGAGAGCCCAGGCTGCAGCGCTTGAGGGAACATCTCGGCTTTGTGGAAGGTTGGCATGTAAACAGGAGGGGAGGGTGCCAGGCTGTAGCCCTGGGACGTCACTGGGATAGGCAGAGTGGAGGGCACCAGGGGCTGGTTCATGTCGTACATCATCGCCTCTGCCTCGTTGCCGTAGGGCAGCAGCAGCCGTTTGCCTTTCTGACGCCGGTTGCAGAACCAGACCCGGACCACCTGTGTGAAGGGAGACAGAGAAGGGTGAGGGGGTGACCTAGGCACGCTACGTGGGTGACAAGGAGACTGTTCTGCTGCTGGCATCTCCACAGCACCCCAACCTGCCAGTGAAGTTCCCTCCCTGTCACAGCTCAGCTCAAACAAACTTCAGCCTTGACCACTTTCCCACTGCTTCCAGAGTTGAGAGATGACAGAAATTGAAAATGTTAGATAGGAAAGGAGATCAAAAAATCGAAAGAAAGGTTCCTCTCCAAAGGCTGGTGGCATAGCCAGATGAAGCCAATACACAAACTTTAGTATTGTTAGTGGATTGTTGTTTGTCTCTCTTCTGGTGCATTTCCACTTTAGAAGAAAAACATTGTAACTTTCCATGTGGGTTCTTGGGACCAAAAATTAGCTTCTTCAGAGGTGAATTAGTATCATAGGAATACTTTTATAGGATTACTTTCATATATTTATGTACATATACACAAACACAGATGGCCTGTAGTTGGGTCTGGGAACTATTTTTGTCTCTCTTTTAAGTTTTAAATATTTAATCTGTGAACAAAAGTCTTCTCTGGAACCAAGTGGGTTTTTTTTTTCATATTGATGAGCCATATATATCCTAACTGTGTGGAGCAGAGCTAAAGGGCAGTTATTTACATCTCTCCATGTGTATGTAATTTTTCCTCTGGGCTTAAATTTTAAACTGGCAGGTGCTCAGAAGTTGCCGCCATTTGGGCACCCATCCTCCCCACCATTCCAACAACCTACATCTTTATCCAGGTTGAGGTCCTCGGCGATCTGGGAGATCTCCTGGGGACTGGGCTTCACGCACTTGCGGAAGAAGCTCTCCAGCGTCCCTTTCACATTGGTCTCGATGCTGGTCCTGCGTTTTCTCTTCCGGGCTTGGGCCAGTACTTGCTCTGCATTGCACATCTGGAAATGAGAGGGAATGTTTGGTTACCAGGTGGAAGAGGCTCCACCAGGCTTGGGACATGTGTAGCTGGCTGCAGAGCTTGAAGCACAAACTGTGTCCCTATGACTCTCCATTGAGCAGCATTCCACTGAGACTGGGATCATTCCCAGTGTCCCAGCACTGCCAGCAGTGAGGCTGGACACATCTTTCTGCATTCCCACCAGGATTCCCCAGAGAGTAGCAAGCTGCACATTCAGTCTGAGATTCCAGCAGGACCTGGCTGCTCCAAAATGGGACCTGCCACAGACAAGGTGTCTGCAGGAGGATTGGGCTTCCTCCCCCAGCCTGGCAGAAAGTGATACCCAGTGGTTTGCCCTCAAGCCAGACTCAAGCCGTGCAGCAAGATAGATGCCTTCTGTTCCCCTCTTCTATCCCTGAAAGCACGTGGGAGAAGAAGGAGAATCTGTGCCTTCACGGCTTGGAGGTAGCCACCTCCCTGCCCCCTCAGCCCTGCACCTCTTGCATGTTGTCCGTGTTCTCCGCCTCGTTGAGCCAGCGCTGCAGCAGCGGCTTTAGCTTGCACATGTTCTTGAAGCTGAGCTGGAGCGCTTCGAAGCGGCAGATGGTCGTCTGGCTGAACATCTTCCCTGCGCAGACAGGGCAGGCAGGGCATTACACATCACACAGCTTCCCTCGCCAGCAGCAACCCAGGATTACCACCCCCCCTCCCCAAGCTTGCCCTGTTCCTGGCAGACCAGAGAAGGCATTCTCCCTGTTCCTTAAGCAGGGATTTAAAGCCCTGAAATGCATCTCAATAAGCAACTGTAGCCATTTTAAACCTATTCCCTGTGAGCTTGAACCTTCCAGCTCACCACAGATCTGGAGACACCCCTCCAGGAGCCCCGGCCTGGACTGGTGCTTGATGCTTCCTTTGCGGATCGTTAAGGAGAAGAAATTAGCCCAGGTGATTCCAAACCCCTCCCGGGCCTCTCTCTCCCCACCGGCTGTGGGGGAACTCAAAGGCTCTCCCTCTCACCGTAGAGCGTGCCCAGCGCCAGCCCCACGTCAGCCTGGGTGAAGCCCAGCATGATGCGCTTGTGCTTGAGGTCCTTGGCGAACTGCTCCAGCTCTCCTGAGGTTGGCGCATCCTGGCAGGGACAGAGAGACACTGAGAAGGAACAACTCGCGCTCAGAGTCCAGGGTCTGTCGGAGTCCCCGAAGAGCAGCAGCAAAAGACGGCTCGGCTGAGCCCTCGGCAGCACTGACACCGACCAGGCTCGCACAGGACCCACCCCGACCACGCACACTGCTCAGCTCGACCCAGTCTGGCGCGGGAGCGGCCAAGGATAGCACAACGGCATCAAGAGCTCCAGCTCTGCCTCAACACGCCCTGGAAATGTTTCCTTTGTCCCCTGGCTCGCGCCCTCCTGGCCTGGCCAAAGGCAGCACCGATGATCACATTGGCCGAGTCCCAGATTTGCCCCATTCTCACTCAATGACACGTGCGCACGGGAACGTTCCGTTCTCCCGCGGCGTGGGCCACTTTGCCATGGCTCTCGGGCTGAGGCAGCCCCTCACCAGCCGCTCTCCTGCGTGCTCCGGAGCAGGAAAAAGATTCCCGTGAAAAGAGAGACAAAAGCGCCCGTGAACCGGGTGGGATTTTAAGCACCTCTTTGCCACCAGCAAGTTCTTCCGTTCTGGCAAGCGGCTACCCAGGCGCTTCCCACCCTCCGTATCCCGTAGCCTCCCGCCTTTACGGGGGCATTTTGAAGACTTTCACCCAATTTCCACATTTTCAGCGGGGTTTCGGGTCTTTCAGGAGTTTTTCCTGGAAGTCACCGAACCATGGCTATTAGTTTCTGGCGTAAATCGGCACTGGTAAACTCAGAGCATTCCTCCCACAAAGAAGGGATGCCGTCCCACATCACCGTCCCGTAGCTAGAAAACGCCATTCATGACCACTCCCCATCCAGCGCGGCCGGTTGCGGCCCGAGGGCCCACACACACATCCATCGTGGCGTGGGACCTCCCGCAGCTCCGACCCGCTGGCGGCAGTGCGAATCCTCCCAACCCGTCAGGGTTTAGCCCCCAGCATCGGCCGCCTCTGCTGTCCCCGGGGCGGGCTAGTGATAAGTCGACAGTGAGAAACATTCAAAACAAGCCTAAACCACAAATTCAATCGTGACGGTAGCCCTGCTGCCCCCGTCCTCCTCCCGCCCTCCCTCCTCCCATCTCTGTGCTTTCTGCCCCAGCAAATTTCAGTGGAGCTCCGGGAGCGCCGGCCGGGAACGCAGCCGATCGGAGGGGACAGACCAGGAGCCCGTGGTGACCGCGCTGCGTTGCCTCGACTATTACGCCGGAGCCGACCGTCGGCATCGCTACCCGGGACGACCCCGTCGCATCGCGTAGGGGAAGCTGCTCTCCCGAGTTCCCAAAATCCCCTATCTTACCCCAAAGCAGCCTCCCCAAGGCTCT
>VZSR01000692.1:183788-197459 GCA_013398615.1 Brachypodius melanocephalos
AGGGAGGGGGAGGACACCGATCATGCCACGGGGCCTCGCACCCCCCTCCGGTCCTGAGGGACTCGAGGAGACCCACGCCCCTCGCACCCCTCCGACCCCACGCTGTTCGGGGGGCACCGCGCCAGTGTTAGGCCATCAGCAGCCACGGGGGCTTCCCGCCTGGGAACCCCCAGCGCTGCAGAGCCCAGGCAAGAAACTGGCTAGCTTTGGGGAGTTATTGGCGGCATGAACTGGGGCCAGGGGCTAGTGCGAGGGCAGCTTATCCAGCTACGGCAGCCATTTGTCTCCAGTAGAGAGGACAAGCCGCACGATGCTGGTGTCATCATGCAGTAGCAGGGATGGTCCAGGGCTTGACCATCACCTCTTGCCCCTCTTGATGCCTGGTCTTGTTGGCTGAGCCTTAGCTCCTCGGGAGCATAGATAGAGCTGAGGCCCCCGTGCCTCTTACAGTTTCACCATTCCTCTCCTCTTCCTCGCTCTGCAGAGAAGGGTTGTGGCTCGGAGGAGCGTGTCTGTCCCTGTGGCCCCAGAACTCGGGGTGTGCTGCCGGGGAAGGAATTGCAGCCCCAAACGTCGTGTCCATCGGCTCCACAATGAACCATGCTCCATATTTGCTTTATCTTAAAGGATTTGTCTTCACACTGCCCTTCACAATGGCTTTACTAGGGCTGACTTCAGTCATTTCCCCTTTCCTTCCCTCTTGGCTCAGCCCCGGGACCTTTCCCCATCCTGACGCTGCCATCACATCAGCCTCTGCTTGGCTCTGCCCGATGCCAGCTCCTGCGTACGAGCAGGCACGAACAGCGTGGGCACTCCCTGACCTCAGATGGAGCAGGGCGAAGGGTACTCCTTCTGCCAGCACTCCATGATCCCAGCCGGAGCAAGGCAGGGAGTGATCCCGCTGCCGACAGTGCTGCCTGTTTATTAACCCAGGTTACCGGGAGCTGCTGCCGTCTCGCACTGGAGATATGGCGAGGAGATAGGCTGGAGCAGCCTCCCCCGCGGCGGGATGGGAATGGGGCCGTGGGCGGGGGAACTTGTGGAAGGTGCTTGGTAATGTTTATGAAGCACTTGCTTTGGTTCCCGAGACGGCTGGAACCCAAGGACTGGCACCCAGGGAGAGATGCCCAGGGACAAGGGCTGGCAGACAGGGACTCATACCCACAGCTGGCATCCAGGGACTGGGATCTAGGGACTGGCACCCAGGGGCTGGGGTCTACAATGCCAGCAGCAGCCCCTAGCCCAGCACATGGTACTGCTGCGTGTCAGGGGAAGTGGAACAGCTAAGCCTCTTGATGATATTCCTCTGAAAAAAAAAATGTCCCGGTGGATGAGCTGGAATTAATGTCTATTTCTGATGCCTGACAGGTCATGTACCAGGCTGCCCATCCTGGCTGTGCCAGACTACATCAGGAGGGAGGGCAGCCCCAGGAAAATGAACTAAGGATTCAAAAACCTTGTCAGCTGCGACATGGGCAGCCCTGAGTGAGCTTTATGGCTTTTGGACTTCGGGGGTCCCATGCCCAGAATTGTGAAGCACCTTCCCCAGCAGGGGCTGGATTGAATCTGCCAGGGGACGCCCTGGACCGTGCTGCTGGGGATGCTGGACCCAGTGCTGTGGAGGCAGAGCTGCCCACTGCCTGCTGTGCTGCTGCCTGCCGCACTGCCAGCGGGCAGAGGAAATCTCTCTGCGGGACCCCGATGGCAGCCATCAGCCCTGCTCCTCCCGGGCTCCTGCTGCGGCCCAGGGCTTCAGAAGCTCCTTGGCTGGCCAGTAACTCCCTTTCCCTTTGATTTATTGTTCCCGGGTTGGACCCCCTCCTCCTGCCAACCTACTTTTTCTCTCCATCCCCCCGGGAAGCCTCCCAGGCCCCCCTCCCCCACCTCGGCCTCTCCTTTCCAACCCCCCCCTCAAACGCATTCCTGGTCCTTTCACATACAGACGGAGGGGAAGGGAGACGTTGACTTTGAACCGGCCCCTTTGTAGGCGCGGGGCCCATTGTGGCGGTGATGGTTTTAGCTGGGGGATGTGGAAGGAGTCAGTGGGGTTTCTCGGTGTGTGTGCCCCCCCATACATTTCAATGATTTCGGGTGATTTTAGGGGGGCTGTGTGAGGTTATTGTGTAGGGTCTTTGAGCACCAGTGACCATGTCTCTTCTGCCTGCTCCAGGGATGGATGGATGGATGCATCCTTCCATCAGCCCGTATCTCGAACCTGCTGGTATTCCCGGCTTGGCCAGGCTCTGTCTAAGGCAGCTAGGGATCGGTGGGATCCTGCTAAGAAAATAGGAGCAGAAAGAAATGCTTTACTGGCTCGCAGCAGGCTGGAGAGGGCCGAGATGTACACCTGCTCATCTTCCCGTTGCTGAGTGTGCTGGTGTGGCACTGGTGCTTGGGATTTTAAGAGAGTGGATGAGCACAGATGGTGTTTTATTCATGGTCAAGCCACTTTTCTGTGGCAGGTAATGGAAAGGCCATTGGGGCTGTGCTGGATACCCCTGAGTTGCCCACCAAAGGGGCACTGCAGTCCTGCACATGCTGGGTTGGGGTACCACGGTGATGGGGTCCACCCCGAGACCGTCTAAGGAGGGCTGGACAGGGGGTTCATCTCCAGAAACCCCATGCCTGAAGGAACACCAATCTGCTCCTTGTCAGCACAGCTTGCTGGCCTGCAGCTGGCCTTGTAGGACAGTATGGACTCAGTGCTTCCAAACCTGGGCCAGGGGAAAATCGGAGGGGTTTTTGGTCCCATTCTGTCCCCTTATTACAAAGGCCCTGGGCTGTAATGTGGGTCTTACTCACACCACCACAGTGTCTGAGCACACTAGTGGGCCCACCCTACTGTGTTATAGTGGGGGGAAACGAGGTGGGAGCTGAAGGCCTTGGATATCTGCAGCACAGGTGCCCTGTCCCTGGACAAATGACTTCCATACCTGGATGTCTGGTAGGGACAGGGATTCCCAGGGGACACAGGGCTCCTGTGGCCACCATGCCCGGAGCGAGGGGTCTTCCCCCGCAGAAGAGACAAGTTTTACTGTAAGCTAGAGCTTCCCAAAATGTCTGGATGTGCTCCAAGAGAGATTGCTGGGTTGTGGGAGCAAAGGAAGGACAAATCTGGGGACCTCGGCAGAGAGGATTGGGTTCGAGCCCTGGGGCCATCTCGGGTTATTTGGGGTGTGCATCGCCCAGGGGTGCGGCTGGAGACCTCCATGAGAGAAGCATCCCGGGTGGGTGCTTTGGCGGTGAGTCAGCACCCACCTCCGGCTGTCCGAAACCAGGAGAGATGGTATCAGCCTGATGGGGGGTGCTGGCGTGATCAAAGAAGCTCGGCTGCACACAATGCAGGGACTTGATAGCCCTTATCTGTCATCCCCGAGGTGCGAAGGGCCCTGGGGGCGAGGGGCAGAGGGAGGGGTGGGTGGTGGGTGCTGCAGGGCTGGGTGCGGGTGCTCCCACCCCACCTTTTGCTGGAGAAACTTCTCCTGGCAAATACTGAGAGACAACAAAAATTACATCCCTGGTAAAACCCCTGGGAAGGGTTTGAACGCTCCTCCAGGTGCAGAAGCAGGATGGCCGCTCACTGTTCCCTAGGGAAGGTTTGAGGACCACAGCATCCTCCCTCCTTGTCCTCTTGTCCCACTCCGCTGTCGAAAGGAGCCCCCCGAGCCGCGGGCCCCACACCACACACTCGCATGGGTCTCAAACATGGTCGTTTAATAAAATCTCCTTTTAAAAGAACTACAATTCATACAACAACGACGAGAGGTGTGAGGAGTGGCAGCAGCCCAGGGGAGGGGGAGCACAGGACATGGGGTCAGAATCTGTGCCATGATGGCCTCCATCAGCCACCCTGCCAGGGACAGATGGTCCCATGCCACCACCACATCCCTGCCACTGCTACCTGCCCTGCCCATGCCTGCCTGAGTGTGCAATAGCTCCACTGAGCACAACAGGGTCTGGACATGAAGCCACACCTGTGCAAAGTAACCCAAACCCTGTTCTGGGCCTTCCACTGGAGGGGTTCATGGCCTACGTACCCAGGAGGGTTTGAGGAGCAGCACTGGGCTCCAAGCAAGAATGTGTTGATGGGCGTGTGGTGAGGGCTGGCGAGGCTGGACACGGGCGACAGAGAGGTGCAGGGAGTGTCTGAGGCCCGAGACATGCCTGGGATGCAGCAGTGGAGACTGTCACCTGCCACAGAGGGACACCCAAAGAACACACAGTGCCAGGCTCCACAGGGATGCTACCAGAGCGTGGGCTCTGTGGGGTTTGAAGCAGCACAGTAAAGCCCCCATGCCTTGGCTACCCCTCTCAGCCAATCCAGCTCCCTCCAGTCCTGTTCCTTCCTCCCCCACAGCCACATAAACTTAAAATCAAGACCTTGAGCACTTTTTCTGAGCTTTTACCCCACTGAGGCCTGGGGTAAGAGAGAGCCCATCCTCTGCCAGCATAGACTGATGTGGACTCCCAGTGGCACTGGGCCTGTCCATGCCCCAGGGGACCTGAAGCCCAGCACCCCTAAAGGGGTCAGAGCACAGGGCAGAATCTGAAGGTGCATCCTGGGGAGTGATGCTGGCGCCTGCTCAAGCTGCTCCTGCTCCTGCCATTGGCTCCCAGAGCACTATTCTGCTGCCAGGAGCTGCCCAGACCGGCATGGAGGAGGCAGAACGGACACTGAAGCCCTTAGTGATGCCACCTGCTCCAGGGCTCCATCCCTGGCAGAGGGGCTCCGGGCAGGCTGGCAGCCCTGATGCCAGGCATGAGCATGCCCAGCCCTCCTGGCCCTCTCCTGCTTTCTGACCCACTCTCTGGCTCCTTCCCAGCTGCTATGCATCAACCTAGCTGCAGCCAGGGCAGCAGCCCCCTCCTCAAAGCCAACTACAAAGGGACAGTGCCGCACCCCCCCTCCCCCAAATTTCTGTGCCAAAGCAGCCGCCCCCCTGCGCCCGCGAGAGCTGTGAGCGAAGGGCAGTGCAGGGACGCGATCACAGCAGCAAAGAGAACAAGGACGCTGGAAACGGGGGCGATTCCCCGCCCCCCCCGCCATAGCTGTTAGTGGGTGTTTATTGGGCAGGCGTCGAACAGTCTGGCAGCGCGGGGCCAGCCTCCCTCGGCCCGGCTGTGGGTGCCCCTCTGGCACGGCCACCCCCCGGGCACGGCCGCGGGCACAGTCTGGAGCAAGCTCGGGCGCAGGAGACGGGGTGGTTACTGCTGCGACTTGAGGTTGGAGGGGTGTAAGGAGGAGTCGTCAAACAGCGGGTTTCTCACTTCCATTTCTCCGGTCTGCCGTGGCGAAGGGAGAGGGATGGGGGAAAGAAAAGGCGGGAGGTCACAAAACAGCTGGGATTCAGCTGCCCCATTCCAAGAGGTTTGGGTCTGAACCCCAGCCCGGCAGGGAGGAGGGGAGCGACCTAGTGGGCTGCGATGGATGATGAACATCAGGACTCCCATCACACTGCAAAGGTGCTGCTTCCCTGGCAGGAGGGGATGGGGTGGGGTGATGTGTAAAACCCAAGGTCTTGGGTGGGATGGGACCCCACAGCTGCTTTGGGGACCTCAGGACAGCAGTCCCAGCCTGGCTGGCAGGAATAGAGTTCCTTGCTCAGACTGGGGACCCCAGGACGGGACCCCCATCACGGCTGGCAGGAATGGGGTGCCCTGCCCAGACTGCCTGCCTGCCATCAAGTGCCCTTTAATGGGCTTGTAAAGACCCACTGATGACCCTCGATCTGGGCGCTGATGGCTGCGCTCCACAGCTATTACCATGTAAAAGGCTCCTCTTCGTCCCTTTGTGCTCTTTGTACCCAGGGCTGTTAAGACCTGCCCTTCCCCGAAGTCCCCTGCTAGCCAGGAACATCCTCTCTGACTGTGAGGGGTGGCGGCTCTGCGCTCCAGGCGTTGGGGTGGGACAAGGATGAACCCTCCTCAGCCCTGGTCCCCAGAACCGGTGTCCATGTCCCCGTCACCACAGGGATTGTGGGTCAGGTGTGCCAAGGGCTGCTCTAGTTTCCTGCTCCCAGGGAAAAGCTTTGTGCCAGGACATGCACTCCTGTCCACTGGAGAGCTTCAGTGGGAGCTGGCCAGGGACATGAGGGAAGCAGAAGGGTTGTACCACCTCAAGGTTTGATGAAGAACATGTGGAAAAGGCTCCTCACACAGAAATGCACATCCCAGGCACATGTTGGACACACACCCACATGCACAGGGACCCCTGGCCCTCCTGCACCCACATACCGGAGCCAGCCCAGGGCACTCATACACGGTGAAGTCTCCATCCTCATTCTCCTCATCAGATGATGCCGAGTCTGGCAGCTTGGGCTCCTCTTTATGTCTGGGGGAAGAAGATATAGAGGGGAGGTGAATCCCAGTGGGATGATTAGGGCCATCCCAGTTAATGGCAGGACACACAGTCTGCTCCCAGGCTTACTTCTCCAGGGAGAGCATCTGCTGCTTTTGGTGCTGGTAGTGGTACATTTGGGCACTCTGAGCCAGCGTCTTGTCCCCGGGCTGTGGAGAGAGTGGGAACAGCTGTAGAGATTGAGCTCTGGAGGGCCCCAGCCTGGCTGGTGCGGGGCCTCCACCGTGTGGGAATCCCTCCAGCAGAGCACTGGGGCCCAAGTGCCAAACACCCCACAGGGAGGAACATGGGTGCCTTACCGAGATCTTGTCATAGGGCAGGGGGCTGGTTACTCGCTGGGCTGAGTAGTCTGCTTTCTGTGCCAGCCTAACTTCCTTCTGCAGCCTGCCAAGGAAAGGAATTGGAATTAGGGAATCACTAAGGTTGGAAAAGCTCTCTAAGGTCAAGTCCAACCATTAACCCAGCACTGCCGAAATCCACAACTAAACCATGTGCCCAGGTGCCACATCCACATATTTTCTGAACACTTTCATGGATGATGACTCCATCACCTCCCTGGGCAGCCCTTCCAATGCCTGACCACCCTTTACATGAATCTTCCCTAATATCCAACCCAAATCCTCCCTGAGACAGCTTCAGGCAATTTCCTCTCATCCTGTCCCTTGTTCCCTAGGGGCAGAGCCTGACCCTCCTCTGAATGCCCCCTCCTGTCAGGGGGTGATGGAGAGTGAGCGTGAAGGTTCTCCCTGAGCCTCCCTTTCTCCAGGCTGGGTGCTGTTCCCAGCTCCCTCAACTGCCCCTCATAAGACTTGTGCTCCAGACCCTTCCCCAGCTCCATTCCCTTCCCTGGATATGCTCCTGCCCCTCGATGTCTTTCCTTCCGTGAGAGCCCCAAAAGTGAAGGCACCAGGATTTCAGGTGCCTCACCAGTGCCCAGCGTGGGGCAGAATGACTTCTCTGTGTCAGCACCCAGTGCCACAGTGATGCCCACACCAGGTGCCACCTGCTCCCAGGAGCCTGCATCTGGGACAGGGGTGTCTCACTACTGTCCTCCTGTCCTGGCCAGCTGATGCCACACCTTGGGGGGACTGGCAAGGGTAGCTATTGCCTCTCTTCCAACCTCTCATGCCTGGGAAGCATGGGAATTCACTGGCCTGGGCACAGGGACACCAAGGGACTGCCAGCAGCCCCAGCTCACCTGCACCAGCAGACGGCTGCCACGAGCAGTGCTGAGATCCCGGCCACTGTGCACACCACGATCAGCCCTGCAGAGGTGGACAGGACGGAAAGGGACAGCAGGTGAGCTGGCAGCATGGTGACACCAGCCCATGCTTCCCTGGTGGGGGTGTGAAGCCCCTTCCTCTGAGTCCCAGGGTCTCACCGAGCACCATATTGTCATTTGCAGGGATGGGGGATGCCTCCACCCCAGGGTACTTCTGGACTGCGGCAGTGGTGGGGAGGGTGGTGGCTGCCATGGTGCCGGCGGGACCCTGCTGCAGACGCCCCTGTCTCAGCCCACTGGCCACACGCTGTCTGCCACCGTCGGGCACCAGGGTGGCTGCGGGAGAAGACAGAGCAGTGAGTGGTGCCTGGGCAGCTCCAGAGGGCAAACCTGCCTGGGGTCCAGGGTCTGGCTGCCATGAGGTCCCTGGCACTGCTGGGAGCAGGGAGGGAGCACTTACGCCTGGGTCTGCCATCCTGCGGCGGGTGATGGCGAGGAGCCTCCTGCCTGGCCAGCACATCTGCGAGAAAATCAATTTCTGCCTCCAAGCTGGGAATGGATGTCCGTCCTATGGGAGAACAGGGATGAGACAGACACTGTGGGGAGCAGCTGTGCGCCCACCCCCAGGGCCAGACCAGGACCCCCAAGAAGGGGCTCCTGTCCCAGCTCCAGCAAACACAGGTGGTGTTCAGCCTGAGGCCCCTCAGATGCAGCTCTCCAAAAGCTGGGCCCCAGGACTCGTGTGTCCTTGCTGCTTTCGATGAGATTTTCACCCCACAAACGCTGGAGGATCAGGAGGAACAGCACACGCCCTCATGCCAGAGGCAGCAGGTCCTGCAGACTCTGTGAGAGAGGGCAGGGTGCCAGCACCTGGTGTGCAGGACCTGCCCTGTGTCCTTGCCCCTGGGGTCACACAGCAGCCCTGAGTGAGGAGGGGCAGGAGCTGGATCAGGACAGATGCTCCCCAGCTGCCCTGCTGCCTCAGGGGTGAGGTGTAGCTTCAGCACAGTGAGCTACAGTCAAGGGTCACCCAAACACTGGTTCTTACCCCAAACTGTCCTTTATGGCCCAGGGCGGATGGAGCCACCCCAGAGCAGGGCTCAGCTTAGCTGTTCAGCAGAGCATGGGAGCCCTTGCTCCAGTAGAGGGGTTGGTTTCTGCCCAGTGCCTGGTGGGATGCAGCTCCTTTGGGGAGTGGGCAGGGGTGCCCCATGCAGCAAGAGATGTACTCCCAGGGGCTGGCACCAGCAGCATCTCACAGGTGGCTGTCCAAGCCCATGCCCCAGCACAGTGCTCACCAGGGACATTTGCCCCTTTGGGGGCTCCTGCAGCATCGAGCACAGGCAGGACTCCCACTCTAGCCTGGAGGTGCCCACCCACGAGTTTACAGCATTGCAGCAAGAGTGGAGTTGCTCTTCTCAGGTTTATCAAGCAGAGTCCAGCTCTGACACCACTGCTTTTAACAGGATTAAACCCAACTTCAAAGGCAGTAGACGTCCCTGTTCCCATCTCAATCCCCACCCCATCCCTGCTTCCTTTGCCCATATTTAGATTCTCCCCTCAGGGGCTGTCTCCTTGGGGCTAAATCCAGACATAGGAAGGCAAGGTGATACTGGCTGCTTGATTCCCAGATAATTTAAGGTTATAACAATTACATCTCCTCTGGAATCTGTCCTCACATCCAGTGTTTGGAAATAATTGATTTCCTCTGGAGCCTGCACAAAGGCCACCTTGCTGCCCCTGACTCAGAGCCACATGAGCCACAAAACTATTTAAAAGGGGGACACTCTTGCTTTAAACAAAAGCTCCAAGAGTCACTGTCCCCACATCCACCATGCCCTTGTGTTCCCAAACTGCCCCCAGCCTCTTACCCTTGGCTGGAGCCCTGGGTTTCTCTGGCTCTTTGCACCCTGTTATTTGCATCCCAGAGCAGCACCATGGACAAGTGGTGCCAGGCTGGGGCTGTGCCAGTGCTGTGCCCAATAGGTGAGTGCCATGGTGCCAGCACAGGGCCAAGGTCTCCCAACAGCCAACGGGGTTGGCACGGGACTGAGTGTGACAGCTCTGTGCCAGGGGACATCTTGTTGCCTGGGATGGGGACACTCTGGCTCTAGCTCTCCTCTGCACTCTGGGTAAGGTCTGTCTCCAAAAGAGACAACCCTGTCCATCCCATGTGTGCCACCATCAGGTTGTGTTGGTGTTGGATGTGAAGTAGCTGGAAAGAGGGAAAAAAAGTTGAAAAGGCAGTCAGAGCAGCTGCCAGGTCCCTCAGAGTCTCCCACCCTGTGTGGGAGCAGCACATGGGAAACTGAGGCAGCGGTTTGGGATCCTGGCATCGCTGCAGCGCACGGGCTGTGCCACTTACCTGCACTAACCATCTTTATCACCAAATTCTCTTCCAGTGGCTAAAAGCTGCCCACCTCCCAGTCTGTGTGGCAGCTAAATCTCCCCCAGCGATGCCACAGTTGCCACCACACATTTGAGGGCACTGAGGGCTGGGTCCTGCCAGGCCCTGTGGGTGTGTGAGATGCTGGCCCTGGGCTGCTCCAGGAAACAGGGGGCCAGGGTGAGCCCCAGTTCCTGCCTGACTGCCCCAGGAGCAGAGATGCTGGGGAGGAATAGTGCCCAGACAGGGCACACAGGGCATGGCATGCAGGGATGGGACAGGGCACACAGGGCATGAGGTGCAGGGATGGGACAGGGCACACAGGGCATGGCATGCAGGGATGGGACAGGGCACACAGGACTCGTACAGGAGTACTCAGGGGTGCAGGCAGGGCTTGTGCAGGGTGTGGGTGCCCCCTCATGGTAGCTGCCACCACTGCTGCAGCAGGATGGCACAGCCAGGCTGACACACAGCCCCCCCGGCCCCTCTGCTCTGGCCTCTCCTCAGGGCTTCCACCTCCTCAGGGCTCAATCTTGGGACACACACCTACCCTGACAGTTTGGGGAAACAGGGACCAAGGAGAGACACGTGGCTTCCGCCCTGGGCTGAGGAAACCTGTGATTGACAGTGTCCACAGGAGGGCACAAAATTCCTACAAATCCACCAATTTTAATAGTCCTGCCCCAGGATGGCTGATGTCCTCCATGGTGCTGGCAGCACAACAAGCAGGGAAGGGGGAACCCCCATGTCTGTCAGCTAAGGCCCCTTTTCCCCCTTCTCCCAAAGTGCTTCCTGCAGCACAGTGGGCCCCCATGCTGGTCAAGCAGAAGCAGGGATGAGACCCAGTATCTCAAAGCACATCACTCAAACCCATCACAGCACAGACATATGCAGCACCATGGTGAGTGTGGGATTTTGGGGGACTTAGAGCCCTGTGCAAGACAGCAGTAGCCAGCTGCAGACAGCCAGCTGTGGGATGCACTGTACCCAGATTCCATGCATCCCATCTCACCTCTGCACTGATGCTGTGCCAGGTATGCTGAAACACCTACACATAATGTCAGGAACACACCATTCACATATTTCACCCTCTTGAGACCACAAATGGTGCTTTTCACCCCAAAAAGCTGCTTTTGGGAGAGGATCCCTGGCTCCTGCAAGGAATTGTGGGGATGGCACAGCGACAGGATGCCAGGATCAGCGTCACCAGCAGTCACAAGTGGCTCAAGGATGCGTAACCCTTTAAAGGTGCTGCCTACATAGCAAAAGCGCTGCAAGTATCCCCTTTAAAGGCTTAGGCATCCTTGGGCTTCAGCAGCTCCCTGTTTGCCTTGCATCCCCTCCTAAATGCAGCTATCACAGCCCCCCTTCATCCTCACAGCCTTCTCCAGTGCTGCTATGAGACAAAGGTACAGGCAGGATGAGAAAGCCCCCATGGAAAAATAAATGGTGCCTCCCTGCCAAGAGGAGCTGGGCATCCTCAGGATGCTAAAATAGAGGATTTAGGAGAGGATTCCTCCTTTTTATTTACCACAGTCCCCAGAGTTTTGCTGCCACAAGCTAGTGGCATTGCTTGGGACAACAGGATGGGACTGGGAGAGACCTTGGTGTCACCATCCTCCCATGGTGGGTCCTTAGAGGATGGTACCGTGGTCCTGCATCTCTCTGGGTGAGGATGCAACTGTGGCCACATCCTTCAGAAAGGAGCTGGGTTGCTATGGAGACACCAGCACATGTGCAGCCCTTGTGAGAGGGGAATTTGCTCTCAAGACTTCACATTAAAAAATAAACTATAAACAACTGCTAAAGCCATTCAGTGTCAGTGGATGAAGAGCCCGTGGCAGGGGCAGTGACTGCTGTCAAACGCCAAGTCTAGACCCCATCCCTGTGCCATCCCCTTTTATCCCCCCAGCCATCCCTCTCATTTCAGTCAAAGGGCCTTGCTTTGGGGGTCTCTCCTCTGATTTACAGGGGATTTAACTGTCCTGCCAGGAGGAATGGCATTGAAGGCATGCTGGGTTCTGACATCCTCCATGTGCCCATCTGGGCTGAGCCATGGGCGAAAGATATCTCCAACTGCACTCCAACAGTATCCTGAACTTGCTCAACAACACAAAGCAATGCCCCAAAACCCAGAGGAGCCCTCCATGTTTGCATGGAGCTCAGATGCAGGGGGAGATGCCTCCCTGGTTCAATGACCAGTGCTCATCCATCCTGCCTGGCATAGGACAAGCCACCCTGCATGTTTTTAGAAGCTCCCCATGAGTTGGGAACCCCTTAGCAGGAGGGTTCTGGGGGCAGTGGGAGTGAAAAGTAGGTGGAGAATGGAGAGATAGGACTGGGGGAGATACCAATACATTCTGCACCAGGAGGTGACTCAGGTGCTCCAGAGTATCTTGCATCCAGGTGGTCCCCAGCAGAATCCACCAGGAGCAGCCGGAGGGTGTGACCAGTCCTGGTCTCTTCCCAGCCACAGATATCACTCCACTTTATAGCAATAAATAATTGTGTGGAGCTATAACTATGATCTTAACTCACCAGCAAGACAAGCCCATGATCAGGGGGCACAGAAATAGCTCTGCCACAGCTTTCCAAACTGCATGAACAGTTGGCTGTCATGCTAAAAAATGCCTGTGCCTGGCCCCCAGCACTGTCTTTGCAGCTGAACCAGGGGCACAGGTGCCAAAGCTACACTGGGAGCATCCTTCAAGTATTTCAGCAGCAGTGGGATGGGTGACCATGGGCTGCTGCACCTGGGCTGCCACAGCCCCTCAGGTCCCGAGCCAGGAATAACACCCAGTGCAGCCCTCGGTGCCCTGGTGTGCAGCCAGGGAGTGGTCTTGTACATCACAGCTGACTCAAGCCATCCCACCACGGATGCTGGGCATCACCCAAGAAGGAAACAGAAGTCCTGAACCACAGCCCAGTATCTAAAACCAAAGGGAATCAGTCACTGAAATCCCAAACACTGGCACCAGCTCAGCCCTGGGATGGGTGAGGCCATGGGCACCTGTTTTAAGTCAGCCACAGAATCAGTGTAAGTAACTGCTCTGTGTGCTGAAAGCAGCTCCCCTGCTCCTGCAAAGCCTGAACCCTGGAACAGCCAGGCAGACCCTGGAGATCTCCAGAAGTTGCCTGTCCTTGGAGGTCCTTGGCTCTCCACAGTGCTGACAGGGCTACACACAGTCACCAGAGGAGGATGCATGTGGAGCAGGATGCACAGAGCAGAATGGGGTTGCCAGCCCAAAACTAGCCCCTCAGCTGAGGCAAGTGAGGTGAGAGGGAGAAGAGCAGCCATCCCCACAGAGATACAGCTGCCATGGAGAAAAGGAAGAGGATGGGGTACTGCTGGGGTGGGGGGCTGCCCTGAGGCACAGAATCTCCCAGAGCTGCAGGGTAGGTATGCAGGTAGGTGTGCAGGCAGAGGGGTGGAGGGTGAGTGCACCTACCACTGAGTGAGAGCTGCTTCTGGACACAGTGCCCGTGGTCGTCCTCCTGGAAGGGGGGCAGGCAGGGCCCGCAGGCTCCTGATCCCGGTGGGCAGAACTCTCGGCGCTGCAGGGCACAGTCCAGGCTCCGGGGACACGACGCTGCTGTGGGGACAGGACAAAACAGCTCAGGAGGAGGAGAGGGGTCAAATACGCCCCCAGGTCAGTTCATGGCCTCTTGGAGTGGGACCCAGTTGCCCCGGGCTGCCCATGGCTG
>VZSR01000692.1:197559-209890 GCA_013398615.1 Brachypodius melanocephalos
CAGCTGGGTCTTCATGCCAGGAGGTGGATCTCCCTGGGGGACACAAGGTCCCTGTGTCCTACCCAAAGCTGAGGCCACAACCAGGTGATGGTGGCAAACCATGTGCAGAGCTGGAGACAGAACTGTGACAAGAAGGGCTAGCACTCGTGCACCTGTGGCAAGGGGCTGTTGGGGACACACTGGGGTCCTGGCTTTGATGGTGGCACTGCTGGTCCTCCTGCAGCACGAGTGCCTTTCTCTCACAAGCTGGTGGCAGTGTAGAACCAGGTGCTTCTCAGTACACCCAGCACTCAGGTTGGGCACAATTTGTGGGAGGAAGAGCTGGATGGGGCCACAACTGGATGGGGTTTCACAGCTGGATTGGGGTGTGGCACACAGCTGCCCTACACTGCCCCTCACCTTGCCTTGCAGGGGCATGCCTGCAGCAGTGGGCAGGGAGCAGGACTGCAGGGCTGCACTGGGAGCAGGGCCAGGCTGGCAATGAGTCACAGCAGGAACCATCTCCCAGCACCAGCCCATGTGCCCCAAGCAGTCCCTGCCAGCCCTCACCACCCACACCCACACCAGCAATGCACCAGCCACCTGCCCACCCCTGCACCTGTGCCTGGGCATGGCAACACCAGGGACAGCCTCGGAGCACTCCACAGCAAGGGCCACCACAACTGTGGGGCTGTCCTGAGCATCCCCAGCCCTGCAGCACACCAGAGGTGAGGGAGGCAGCACCCTCTACACAGTTGAGAGGATGGAACCGCCAGGACATAAATCATGACAGTTCAGCTCCCCCAGCAAGGGTGCAGGAAAGATGCCACCCCCAAGCCACACAAGCGGGATATGCAACCCCCTGCCTTTCCATGGCCATATTTCACCATCAAACTACTCCCTGGAGGGTGCAGCTAGTAATAAGAACCCCCAGCTTGTTCCCAGGCAATGCCCCACTGCACCCCACGAGGAAGTCATCACCTTCCCCACCTCAGCTGGCACTAGCAAGGGTACAGCAACTGCAATTTTAATGCTGGCTCACCCCCACAGCAGGCACAGCAGCCTGGAGAGCAGCTTGGGGTGGGGGAAAGTGCCCACCGTGCCCATGGGAACTGGGTTTTTTGCTGGACTGGAGATGGTGTGGGGCTCGGCCACATGGCTGGGAGGCAATTAGTGCTTAATGGGCACATCATCAGATGTCTAAGCACAGAAATTGGACTTGGCTCCTGGCTTCACCTCCCCAGGGTGACTCTCAAGGCCTCTTCGTTTAAAAATCAGGGCAGGGGGAGGTTATGGCACTGTGCAGCCTCAGGCTGGGGACATGTCACAGCCCCGTGGGGCACTGGGGAACACACGTGTAGGGGCCCCTGTCTGTGCCACAGGCTCATGGAAACACTTCCCCCCAGAACTGGTGCTGCCAAAAGCTGATGACTGGCGGAGAATGTCACCCCAGTGTGGGTCACCCCACAGCACCAGACATCGACAAGACCCTCAGAACCACCTTGTGAGGACTGATGGGGCAGAGCCAGAGTCCAGCCACTGGGTAAATAAAGCCCAGGCTGGATCCAAGTGAAGGCTGTTATCTCTGTTTGAGGAACGAGCTGTGCTTGCCCAGCTGTCACTGGCTGCAATTCAGAGTTCCCCATGTGTCACCAGCCAGTGACTGGTGAGCTGGCAGCGCTGTCTGGGCACCCTGTGGAGTGAGGGGCTTTGCCACTCTCTGAGCCCACCTCAAAGCCAAGCAGTGCGAGTCCTGTGCCAGTGAGAGTGGGCACCTCAGTGCCATGCTAGATGATGCAGAGCAAGCGCTCTGTATCCCAGCAGCCAGGCGCCACAGGGGCACCTCCAATCCTGACCGCTGCCACCCTGCAGGGCTGTCAAACTACACTGCCCCAATGCTGCCCCACCCCTGCACACACACACATTCCTGGGGGCTGCTGCCACCCATCAGTGCTCAAACAGACAGGTGCTGGGTTCCCCAACACTCTGGCCATAGGTCCCCACCTGAACACTCACCCCAAGGTGGGATACTAGGGCTGGCACAGCATGTGGGTCCTAATTCCACCCAGCTTGTGGACATGTCATCACCATGCCACCCACCTGTTACCAGTGCCAGCACGCCTGCTGCAGCTCCCAGTCTTGCCTCTGCACCTGCAGGGCTGCTGTTGAATCTGGGGGAGTTTGGGATCCCCCCACTGCAACCACACCCCCTGCTTGGCAGCAGTGTGGCCCAGCATGGCCTGGCCACAAGTGGGATGGGCAGAGGGACCCAAGCTGGGGTCCAGCAAGGACCCTAACCTTGCATTGCCCTGCCAGCAGGACAGTACAGGCCAGAGGGAGAGCAATGAATGATATGGAATGTGTGGCCAGCACCAGACATGGCACAGCCAGGATGCTGCTGTCCAGATGTGCCTGGGGTGTTCAGAGGAGGGGGATGCTCCAATTGCTGCCGTTGCCCTGCCTTGGTGCTCAACTCCTGTGCGGGTGGGCCCAGAACAGCACAAGATTACAGTTACCCAAGGGTAACCCCTTAAACCAAGCTCAGGCCTGGGCTGAGCTGCCGGTGCTGCAGGAGCTGTGTGGCTCCCTGCAGGCAGGACCCAGCCCAAGGCCAGCAGGTGCATGGGACACCGCAGCTGGCACAGACAGACAGCAGGTGGGCATGAGCTGGGGACACAGAAACAGACCTGTGCCCAGGAGGAAACACGGCCATGTGAGCTGCAAGGCCTCAGGATGTGTTATCCATGGGGAAAAGCTGAGCACAAAGCTCCATCCCCAAGGACTCACCCGGAGGAGAGTCAGGCACCCTGGGTGGTACTCAGGACCAGCAGAGTGCTCGTGACTGGGGGTGCCCAGACAGGGCATAGAGCCACTGGCAGTCACAGACCAGGTGAAGCAGCTCTTCAATACTCATACCAAAACGTACAGGTGAAAAAGAAACAAAAATAAACCCAAGGAGAACATCTGTGTGGCCAGGGAGGCAAGGACTGCCCCCGCTGCATCACTGCTGCAGATAGAGAGATAAAAGTGAACGTAAGAGGATAATTAACTAGCACTGAGCACTGGTGTGAATGTTTAAGGTCCCAGCAATGCCAACACCCAGCCTCCCTCTCAGCTGCCAGCCCCAGTGCCAACAGTGTGAGCTGGCAGAGCCCCCTGGGCATGGGCAGAGCCCCCTGGGCATGGGCAGAGCCCCCTGGGCATGGGCTGAGCCCACTGGGCAAGGGCTGCACAGCCACGTGGGCACAGAGCAGCCTGCCCAGGACCACCGGCTCTGGCCCCTCTGGCAGGACACAGCACCCAGTGGGACATGGACACTGGGCATGGGGGATATTGGGGTGTATGGGGAACAGGGTGCAGGTCTCACTCCCACGTCGGGTTTTGCAGGGCAGCTGAGGCTGTGGAAGACCACAGAGGCCCAGCAGTGCAGCAGCCCCCTCAGGGCCTGCAGTGCTGTGGTCTTTGCCAGCTCCACTCCAAGGTCACTCTTTCTCCTCCTCTTCCTCTTCCTCATCCTCCTCCAGCCAGATAATGTGGGAACTGCTGAGGGCTCTGCCCTCCCAGTACTTCCACTGCCCTTGCACTGGCAGTGGCTTCCTCCCAGCTCTGCAAAGTGCTCCTGTCTCTGTAGGAGTGCTCTGGAGCAGGCCCTGGGCAGGCTGGCATGATGCCCCCACCAGATCCCAGCCCCTGAGGTCTCACTACCCCCTGTCCACAGCCTCCCTGTCCAGGGGCAGTGCTGCTGTCCAGCAGCAGGCTGGAGCAGGGCTTGCTGAGGCACCCCAGCACCTCACCTACACTGCCCCATGCCCAGGGATCTGGCTCCTGAGTGAATTAGGAACAGTGACTGCCAGCAACTGCAGTAATAATGCCAGGCTGGACGCTGTACACACCAGTCACGGGTGACACACACCAAGCAGAGGTGACACCAGCCACAAGTGATCACAGAGTGACTGCAAGATGGACACCCCACTGGTGGCTGCGACCTGGTGGGCTTCCTGACCTAGCTGCATCTCCCTGCCCTGCTGCATCTTGCACTAGGAAGCAGATGGATGGGGACTAGGCTGAACCTCTGGAGCAATGTCAACTCCTGGGCACAGCTGGCACCACTGCTCGGGCAGTCCCTGTACATGTCCTGCCACTGCCAGCAGCTGCTCACATCACTGCTGCATTTTCCTGCCCCTGAAAATGCAGCAGCCAAGCTCCCTCCCACGCAGAGACAGCAGAGCAGGGCTCTCTGCAGTGCTGACCCTGCAAACCAGGAGTGGGGGGACACTGGTCACATCACATCACTACTGGGGAGAGAGCATGTGACACAGCCATGGCCACCAGTCTGGCCCCATGTCCTGCAGCAGCACTGGTGTGTGCTAGTCCACCAGTGGGGCAGCAGCTGGAAGTGCTTCTTTGTGCTTCAGCAGATTTGGTCAGGCAGATACAACCTGCCACCAGCTCCCATCCCTGAGGCCAACAGGGCTTGTGTCCTGGCTCCCAGCTTCGGCTGGTGGGTGCTGAGGTCTGGCCCAGCTGGCAGGGATGATCTCCAGCAGAGTTTCTGTCACAGCCAAGAAACAGTGCCAATAGCCTCAGGCCACAGGCTGGGGACAGGGAACACCTGTAGGGAAACCCCTGGGAGCATTCCCCATGCCTGCACAGCAAACACCTCACTGCACCCTGCTCCCATCGAGGGGACCATCCCATTGATGGGACAGTCCCACCAGACACAGCCCCACCCAGAACAACAGAATAAGGCCTCGTCAGCCCCCCCCCACTCCCACCTCCCACCCCCATCCCCATCCTGCTAGTGCTGCTTTGGGGCCACCAGCCCAGAGCCCTGGGCTACAGGCAGCACAGACAGTGTGGTGGACACCCATGCTGCAGCCCTGAGGCCATCATGATGGGCATCATGATTCCAGAGCCTTGTCCTGCTCCACATTCAATGCCAAGGGTGAAAGGGAGGGCCAGGAGGAGCTGAGCCAGGTTCCTGCAGAGGTGGGGAGATGCCAAGCCCTCAGCAGCCCCCAGCACATTGTCTCCCAAAGACCAGCGTTGCCCCAGAGCCTGCCCCTGCTCTAGAGGAGACCCCATCTACAAGCACCCCAAAATCCCAAGCTGCTCCTGTGATTCCTGGCTGGAGCAGAATCAGACAATCTCCACGAGGCTGAAGGAGTGGAATTTTGTGTCATCGCGACTCAAAACCCCTTAGCTGGGCCAGAAAAATCCCTGTTCCCTGCCCTGGCAGTCTGGCTGCTATGCAAACAAAACAGCTGGACTGTCAGGGCTGTGGGAACAGGAGACAGCACTGGGATGGGTGTAAACAGCTCCAGCAAACCACAGATCCAGACCCCAGCAGAGACTGGGCAGAGCCAGGAGGTAGAAGAGGACACGGCTCTCCTTGTCTGTGGCCAGTGAGGAGAGCATCAAGCCAGCGAGACCCCCTGGTATCCCAGCCTCAACAACCCTGGATGCTGACAGCCCCAACTCCAGCCCTGCAGAGAGTGCTACATCCAGGATGTGCATCACTGCATCGCCCCTGTGCCCCTGCTGTGCCAGGGGGTCTCCAGCCACAAGTGGCTTCAGATATTCAGGAAGAGAAGAAACAATAAAAAAGCAAAAGGTAAACCAGGTGCCACACACCATTTTCTCAGGCCTGCCTGCCCAAACCTGCCGCTGGCTTTGCTTTGCTGCATGCACACCCACCCATACTGGGGACCCCAGGCTGGCACCGATGCCACCTCATCCCAGTGCATCTGGCTGCTCTTTGCAGCTCGAACTACCCACTTTAAATCTTGTTTATCAGGTTTTGCTCAAGTAAATACCAATGATCTTTGCACATGCCCTGAGCCTGCTGGGGCCAGGGCTGGGTTCTTTAATTCCCTTCTTATTGGGCAGGTTTTGCACCACGTCACAAGCGAAGCAGCTGGTGGCCAGGGCTATGGTGCAGGGCAAGCACCATCAAGGGGCCCCTCCTCGCACCCCTGAGGTGCTCTGGAATACTCCAGTGATCAGCACAGCATTGTGCTGAACACTTGTTGTACCGGCATGGCAGGGGATGGGCAGCTCTGGCACCACAGACCCACCTGAAGCGCTGAGCAGTCTGGGGGGAAGGGGTGGGGTCCAGCTCACTCCTCTCGGCATTCCTGGGCAGTGAGCCAGCAGCAGGAGAGCACCCCATGGGTACACATTTGCACAGTGAGCTGCAGCAGAGCCACAGCCCTGAGTGAGCGTTCCCGGTGTGATGGCACGGAGGTGGGAGAGGGCAGCCCATCCCACAGCTCAGCACCCAAGGAGCTGCCAGGCCAGGAGCCACCACGGCTCGGTCATCTGAAAGCAGTCACAGGCTCCCACACACTCTCACTGCTGGGCTGGAAATAGCCATCTGGAGCAGCAGCACTGCTGTGCCCACCAGGGCCAAGATGCTCTTTAGCAAAGCCAAAGCCATCCCACACCACCACCAGAGAAATCCTGCAGCGTTTGGGAAAGAGGCACCAGCAGAATTTTGCTGATGACTCCAGCAGCACAGAGGTGGCATTGTTCAAGGTGGAGATTTTGTCTGTCTGTCCAGCTCCCTTTTGTCTAGCCATTGCCTGGCAGAAGCCCCGGTGCTCCCACCAGCCCATCACCCTGAAACAGGTGCCTTGGGACATAGCTGCTCACCCACGGGTGCTGCAGCAATAGGGGTAACCTTTATGGCTGTTGGAACACCCATTAGAAGAACAGCCTTTGGAACAACAGCCTCTGGAAAAAGGGCTGGCAAGGGGACTCTGGGTGGGCACCCTCTGTGCCGCCTGTGCAAGAGCAGAGGCAGGCAGAAAGGCAGGGGCTGCAGCACCCACCCTGCTGGGGCCGCACCTACGGCTACGCCCGTGCTGACTCAGCCACCAGCAGTGATAAAGACCTGCAGGGCCACCGTGTCCCATGGGGCAAGGCCCACAAACTGAGGCCCCATCAACACAGAAACTGGGGGTCCATGGCATGCACAGCTGCATCCTAGGGGTGCTGGTGCATGCAGCATCCCAGGGCTCTTTAAAAAGGGCTGCAGATGGTGCCAAAAGAGCTGGATCCAGAGATTTTTGGGCTACATGCTGCACAGGAAGAGCCAGCTCAGGGAAACCCTCTCCTTCGTAAGCCAGGAAGCCAGGAATGGTGGTTGCAGGATGGGTCACGTTACAGCAGCTCGCCGGCCATCCTCTCTCCCAATTTAGGGCCCTGTCTCTCTCTGACAGGTGCAAGATGACAAATTCCCCGAGGCAGAGCAGCTCCTCACCCACAAGAGAGCTCTGGGCTCCCTAGGAACACTCCCTCGCAGCAGCCACTGGTGCTGTGGGTGCACTGGAGACCTGTACTTTCCACACTTCTGCCTCCACCTCCACCACAGTCTCTACAGGCACAGAATAGGGGCCAGGGGCCCAGGGAACCCCTATGTCATGAAGAGTCAGGGTCCCTGCCAGCACTCAGCTGACATGTCACCTCTCATGTCACCCACCTAGTGCGAGGGGTTCCCACTCAAACAGCAAATACGTCCCATAGGCTTTGCCATCCTCTATCTGTGCAGGAAGTACCCCGGCTTGTGCCACAGTGTGCATGGGTTAACACGGGCAGCTGCAGCCCACGGTGCTCCGGGGCAGGATAAGGCAGGGATCAGGACCTGCTCCGGCTGCGTTTCCTTCCTCCAATTCAAAGCTCACTCCAGGCACTTAACAGCCAGTTTCTTTCCACTGCAGTTCTCGTTAGCTCACAAAGTGGCTAATTACAGGCCTGCAGCTGCCATTTGGAGCGGCAGCAGTGCTGGGTTATGCCCAGACACAGGAGGGAGACACCTCAGTGCTGGCAGTGGCGCTGGGGCCAGGCCCTGGGGCTTTGGGGCCAGCCAGCCCAGGGGAATCACCTCCCCTGTCATGAACCAGACCCAGAGCTTTTGGTGGGGACCATGCACCAGGGCACTTTATAGATTTAATGCAGAGATGGGACTGATGGCAGCTTCTGTACCCTGTGCCCAAGAACCCAGCACTTTGCACATGGGGAGAGGCCATCCCATCACGCTTCTTATCCCTGGGCACCAAATCACCGATTCTGTCAACAACATGCCCATCATCACATTGATGCTCTTGCCTGCAGCAGCCCCCATTAACTTTCTCATTCCTGGAGTCCCCAGTGTGCTATCACCCCCTCTGTCCCCATCATCACCACACCTCTCCTGTCTCCAGCACACTGTCCATCCTGTGACCCCTTCTGTTCCCACTGCCACACTGTCACCCTTGATACTTCCCATCACCCCTCTAGTCTCCAGCATCCACCACCAACCTGCCTGTCCTCAGTGCTCTGTGACCACACTGTCACCTCCCTGACACTGTGCCCCCCCCGGAAGCTCCCAGCAGGGCTAAGCCGATTTTCTTCCTTAATACCCCCATGGCCCAGAAGAGACATTTCAGGCAAACATCAACGCACCTTCCCCTGTGCTGCGGGAAGACCCAGGCTCCCTGGGGACTGAGGGATCCCTGGGTGGGGGACCAATCTCCAGAGCTGCCAGGAAATCACAGGACCTGACTCTGCACAGTACAAGCAACAGGCCCCTGGCTCTGGAATCCCAGTCTCCCCACCCTGAGCTCTAGGTCTCCATGCACTGGTACCTCCAGGGTATTGCTGGGGTGCACATGGATTTGTGAGTCCCCACAAAGCTACAGCAAAAGGGATGAGGGACTTTCATCCCATCTCTTCCATAAACTCTTCCTTGATGCTGATTCTGCAATTGGAATTATCAGATATCTTTCCACCCACTGCCCCTCCTCAGGCCCACAGACCCAGCCCTGCCCATGTCCCTAGGATGGGTACTAGCTCCTTGGAGCCCCATGGGATGCCTGTGTCCCACATCCCAGCTCCTCCACACCTCACCCCCACAAGGGCTCCTTTCCCACAGTGGGAGCCAGCTGAGCACATGAAACCACAGATAACAAAGTGGGGACATTACGTCCAAGAATAAAACCACATGGAAAATTAAACTTGGGAGAAGCACCCCAGCTTCTGCGTGGAGAAACACTGGGCCTGCACCAGTGTGGCAGAGGACACCCCAGCACGCAGCCATGGGAGACCTGAAGGGATGGGATGGCTGAGTGGAACCACTGCCCACCACCACCACTCCCAGGGGGGACCCAGACAACCTTTCCCGTGCCTCAAGAAAAAACTGGGGCTGCTTCCTGCAGACCGACTGACAGAATGTTGTGGGGCTGAGACCATTCCCTGCTCACTCACTGGGCAGAGCTCAGCAGGGCAGCCAGGCCCTTGCAAGCACCACAGGTGCAGCACCAGTCCTGCCGTCTTGCTCCCAAGAGCAGCTTGGAGCTGTTGCAGCTTCAGGGCTCAGCATGGGGGTCCCTGGGGCTACTGCGCCCACTGCATCCCAACCCTGTCCCCAGTGCAGCGATGGACAAGCAGGCAAGGAGGAAAAGCCAAGAGACGGACAACCCCACCACAGGCTGAGCCTGGGAACTTCTCAGGGGGTGGCTCCTGCCTAGCTATGCCCAGCTGGCAAATTTGAGTAGTCCTGTACCACTGCAGGGCAGGGGCAGCCAGTATCAACAACAGCACCAGTGCTCCCACCCACGTCCCTGCGGAGCTGCACCAGGAGGAGCCACAGCGCGAAGCCAGCGGGTCAAACGTGGCCAAATGGGTCACTTGGACTGCAAACAACAACTCAGATTTTGCTGAGCATCTTCTTCAGATGTCTGGGATGTGAAGTGATGGCTGTGGCAGCAAGGTTCAGGATTATTAAAAATTGGGAGTTCTAGTCTGTCATCCCACTTGGAAAACACTTTTTTTTTTTTTGTTCACAATAATAACAATAATAATAATAGATGAAATCTGGCAACCTAGTTACTCAAGAAATGGGGAGAAATAATGGCTCTCACTCACGTTCCAGGAAATGAAGCCAGAAAACGAAGCAAGGCAGGGCCTCTGCCCAAAGCCTGGTGTGATGCATAGAGACACGTGGGAGAAAAAAGCCCAGCTGAGGAGCAGCAAGCAAACCTAAACCACCCTGCAGCACCTCCAAAGCACTGCTGCCTTTCCTCCAGCTCGGATCAGGCTCACTCCAAGATGATGATGTTACTGAGCCATGTGCAGCTGCATCCCATGAGATGGCATCTGCTGCAGGGGCTCTGGGTCGCAGCGCCAGCCAAGGAAAGTGAGGAGGAGGAGTAGGAGGAGGAGAAGGAGGATGAGGAGGAGGAGGAGGAGATGCCAATCCCTGTCTGAAGAAGTTTTGATAGAGCTGCAGAGGCAGGAGAACGTGGGTATGGTGGTGCAGGACCTTCTCCCTGGCTCTCTCCTTGCCGGGAGCCAGTTTCACCAGTATACCACAGAGCAGGAGCTGCTCCTGGGCCTGCCACCACCATCCCGCAGCCATCTCCAGAGAAAGCCAAGCTTGGCCTCATCTGCCTAGGAAAGGCAATTATAAAGTGAGAAGAAACAGCCAATGCTTCCTGTGCCCCACTGCACTCAGAGGAAGGTGGTGGGGCTGGGACAGAGACTCCTTTACCTACCCAGCATCCCAGTGATATTTCTGCAGCCATCCCCAGGAGAAACCTACCTTGAGCTCCCCACTGCCACATGCCACACAACCTTGAACTCCTGGCAATGGGATGCTGCTGTTGGGAACAGCACAAAGAGACCGTCCCCAGCTTGTCTCAGGGGAAAGAGGTTGAGCTGAAAATTCAACCCCGCGTATGCCAAGAGCATGCAATATCCCAATACTGGAACAGGCTGCTGATGAGGTGCCAGGCCCCTCACACTCACCTTACCTCCAGCATCCTCCTGGGATGGGAAGGGAAGAGAAGGGAAAGGGAAATTGTCACCACCCCCCCTGACAGCACCCAGGCAACAGCCACTCCAGCAGCCCCTCAAGGGACCCTGCCCAACCAGCACTGCCAGGCCAAATGATCCCACACTAACCCCTTAAATTCAGGAGGAGTGGAGGTTATGCTGGATCACTGGTCGCTCACCCGAGCCACCCGGATCTCCTTCCTCCCATCTCAGCCTGTGTCAGCAGTACCTCTGGCTGGGCCACCCCAACCTTGGCTCATGGGAAGAGAGGGAGCGCAGGGCCGTCCCCACCTCTGCCTCCAACCCTCCGATGTGGAAACACACAGAGATTTTGATCCACTTGGAGATCTAAAAACTATTGCAGCTTCCTGTCATCCCTCAGAGCACATGGGACCATGGCGAGGCCACCCGGGCCCCGGCTGACAGCAGGCTGCCTGCCTGGCGTCCGCCTGCCCGGCGTCTGCCCTGCCAGGAGCCAGAGCAGGGAAACATTATCGGATCCGCAAACAATGCTGAGAGCCAGGAGGCTCTTCCCGGCTCCTGCACCAGCGAGGCGGAAAGCACCTGCCCGAGAAACGCCGTACCTAGGCAGGGACAAGGCACCACCCCAGGGCGGGCAGCCACAGCCTTCCCCGCAGGCAGCAACGGGGCTTGGGGCTGGCTGGGATTTTTGGGCCGTTGTTTGTGCCCATCACAGCCCTGCGCACCCCAGCAGCGGGCGCAGAGCAAGGGGACATGGAGCATGTCCAGTGCTTTACGCCTCAGGAGAGGAAATGCCTGACCCAGACCGAAACTCAAACAAACCAAACCTGAACGCTGGAATCACAACCCTTCAGCAGACAGCAGGGCAGCTTAGGGCAGTGCTGCACAGGAGGGCGCAAAGGCCGCCCATTCCTTCTGCCCCGGCGGAGGGCAGAAATGTCACCGTCACTGGTGTAGCGGGGCGATGCTGCGGCCACTCCCGGGGCAATAAGGCAGGTGGGCAAACAAGGCTCCCTCCAGCTCAGCCCCCGGCGGCTCCCTGGGATGGCTCGGTCGCTGCGGCACACTTGTTTTTCTTTGTTTTGGTGTTTTTTGACGTTGTTTTAATTTTTTCCTACCAATAAAGGTGCTTCATGAGGCCCGCTCCCATGACTATGTGCTCCTTCCCCACTCCAGGATCCACATCTGTGGGTTCCTCCAGCTCCCCCGAACAGCTGCTGGGGAGCAGCCCTGCGGCGCTGCCACCCTCAGCCTGCAGCAGCGGGCAGGAGAGCGACGGGGAGGCGCTGCCCGTCCCCGGGGAGCGCTGCAGGGTGTGAGAAACCCCCGTGCGCCTTCGTGGCGGGGGCACCTCCTAGCTCGTTTCCACCCAAAAACACGAACATCCACGGATGCTGATCCCTCGTGGGGACGGGGATAATGGGGGAGAAGAGGGGGGCAACCGCACCAGGGGTCGTCGTGGGAGGGGACATGAGCATCCGCGGGGGAAGGGAGAGGACACGGACACGGGAGCGGGGGGAACGAAGAGGTACTCACCGGCACAGGCGAGGCGCAG
>VZSR01000692.1:209990-220443 GCA_013398615.1 Brachypodius melanocephalos
GGACGTTGGACTATATGACCTTGAAAGGTCCCTTCCAGTCTGTAATGTTGTGTTGGGATCTGGTCATTCCCCCAGTCCCACATGAATGGCATGCACTGGGAGTGAGGAGCTGGGGAATCTCACCTGTGGGTCGTGTGATTGCTGGGGTAATGTTCAGGCTGATGCTGGAGGTGCCTCATGCCTGCCTGCTCTGCAGCTGTGAGTGCTGGCTTTCAGCGCTGAATTTGTCAGACCTCATCTGCAGCCATTGGCTTTGGATAGAGCCGTGCACTGCCAAACCACCCCCTCCTTTCCCAGTCACAGCCACGTCCCTGGGTCACTCCCTTGCAAAACCTCTTTCCATATCCTGAATTAGTCTCACATCTCTAGGGTTTGCTTTCCAACACCTGTGTCCCCTTCAGAGTACCAGTGTCCCATATGGCTGCAGGACAGTGCATGCTTGGTGGAGATGTGCCTCCACAGCCACAAGCCCCGGAGATGCCACATGAACACCCCAGTCACGCCAACAGCCATGTCCAGCAGGGATGCCAGGTTGTCCCTGTGTGCTGCAGAGCTCCCAGGCCACTCAAGGTTTTCCCCCATGGAGTCAGGGGATGCTCTTGCAAAATCCTGGCATCCAGTCTCTGGCCCCATGCTCTAGGAACAGACCTGAGGCCTTGGCATAAACACAAATGACATGATGCTTATGGGACCTGCTGTTTAGGATCCCGCTGGCCAGCAAGTGCTGCCTGATTCCCAGTGTAGGGATTCCCATGGCTGTGCCACGCTGTGTGGCTGGGCTTAGCCCCAGCCGACAAGCTTGCAGCGGGAGCCCTGTTAGAGCATCAGTGGTATCCTGGCAGGCTGTCAGCCTGCTCTGAGCCTATCCAAAGAATGCTGAGAGCGAGCTGCCATGGTGTGGTGTGAGGCCTGGCTCTGGATCAGGGTTGTCAGGCCTGGCTCTGGAAGGAATTGCCACCTCCCCATGGCTTCCCCTGCCACCATGGATGAGCAGAAAGGTGCCAAGTAGAAGTGGATGACAGCATGGCATGGGGCCAGCCATGTCATCTGCTCCCAGCAGAATAATTACCTCTTAAATTTTCTTTATTCCTTCATTTCCCTTAATTTTGAAAGGGACTGTGAAAAAAAAGTCCCTGTCTGGGATTTTACTTCCCCAAGAAAAAGCTGCTGTCATGGTTTAGGAATGGCACTCTCCAATTTCGTGCCCCCTGCCCAAGACTCTCCCAAACCAGATCCTGCCCCTTCCCTTCACATTTCACTGTATTGTGTCTGGATCTCCCTGTACACACTGAGCAAAACATACATTCCCACCTCTTCATTTACAACCAGCAGGTACCACTCTCTTGGATCCATGTGCTGAGAGTCCCTGAACCCTTTCTGAAGGCACTTCATGAACCAAATCCATCTGCTCTCCCACCTGCACTACTGCCTCATTGGCATTTCACATGTGGAAGCAGCCTCCAGTTCCCAGGATTAACTTTCGGCTCCAGAAACTATAAAGATCAGTCCACTGACAATGGTTTTCCTATTTATGCATATTTTATTGCATTAAGGGAAAGATATCTGGCTCTGCAGTGTCTGCAAGTTGAGCCCAGACAAGATTATCCAGCACTTGCCAGGAGTGCAAACAGCTGAGTATTACTGCTGTGCTTGCACTGTTTCACCTCAGAAAGGGCTCTGCTTGGGAATAAAAGCTCTTTCCAGGGAGCCTGGCAAAGCCCTCATGTAGATAAATGATTAAAGGAAAAAGGCTTACCAAGGGCATTGGCATGCCAAGGCAATGTGTGGATAGCCAGCACAGTTCATCCATCTGGGCAGTATTTATTTCTTATGGAAAGAGTTCCCAGCATTGCTTATTGGGAGAACTCCTGTGGCCAAACAACTAGCAGTCTTAAAGGATCCCCTCCTAGTCTATCCCAGAGGATCCTATATGCCATCCTTCTGCCACCCCTCTGAGTGCAGTGCTCCACACTGATACCCAGCTTTAGGGATGGGATGAGACCCACCTCACCCATCAAGGGCTGTGCCTGCAGAGCTGGGCTCTCTGGAGCTGGCACTATGAGGCCAAGCCAGCAGTGGGAGGCTTTCAGTCACAGAGGGAGAGGATGCTATGAATTAGGGACCCAGCCCCTGGGTCGCCCCAGGCAGAAAGAGGTCTGGATGTGCTGGTGAGGGGGAGCGAGAAGCTGCCAGCTGTGCCCCCACCAGCACTTCCTGACCAGCACCCCCAGGTACTTCCCCTGTTTCGGGTCATTGTTCTAACTACAATTCCATGTTCACAGAGCCTTTGAGTTGATTTGATGAAGCAGAGATGGAAAACTGCATGGGTGGTCCACTGGGAAGGTATCCCACAGACACACCCAGCACAAAACCCCTGGAGAGGCCACGCACCCCCAGCTCCCTCCCTGCACCCCATGACCTCTCCATGACTAAGGGCATACCAAAGAGCTGGACAGCACCACAGTCTGGGCTACCAGAAAACCAGGTGGGGTTCTCTGGCACCAGTTGCCTTACTGGAAGTTGAAGGGTGCAGTGGGATGAGGCACAGCAGACCGTGTGTCCCCCATAGCAAAACTCCCCAGCTCATGAGCCAGGGCAGGAGAAAACGTCAGAGGTGCTGTGTGAGTGGGATGCAAGTGGCATCTTCATTTCATTCTCCGATAACTGTAGGGCTTTGCAATTACAGCTGCTGATCTGATAGTTGTTAGGGAATGATCAGCCAGTCATTGGCAGGGGCTGTTTGCCTTTCTGCTAATTAAATTGCATTTGATTTGCAATCAGATCTAATGAGTCAAGTGAGCTTGAGATAGGCTCAAGTGAAGCACAGGCCAGCTCCACAGCCTTGCTGTGCACCAAGAGCCACATCCCAGGGACACTGCCAGGAACCACCCTGGGGCACAGCGAAATGAGGGACACGTCTGCAGGTGAGCAGTGCTGTGTTCGTGGCAGTGACAGCAGGTGACCTGTGAGGCTGTGGACTTTGGGACATGCACCAGTGTACTGGGTTGGCATGGCCAGGCTTTGGTAGCAGGGAGAATATAGGGGTGGCTTCTGTGAGAAGCTGCCAGAAGCTTCCACCATGTCCAGCAGAGCCAATCCCTGGTGGCTTCAAAGACAGATGTGCCACGGTTGAAGGCTAGGCTAATTAGGAGTGGTGGTAATGCCTCTGAGATGACATATTTAAGAAGGGAAAAAAGAGGTTTTTGTGCAGTTGTAATTGTGGCCAGCTAAGAGCAGGGTGAGAATGTGTGAGTGGAAAGCTCTGCAGATACCAAGGTCAGTGGAGAAGGAGGGGGAGGAGCTGCTCCAGGTGTGGGAGCTGAGATTCCCCTGAGCCTGTCCTGAAGACAGCGGTGCCCCTGCAGCCCAAGGACTGCACAGGAGTGCAAAGATCCACCCTCAGCTCCCGGAGGAGACTACGCTGGAGCAGGGAGATGCCTGAGAGGAGGCCGTGACCCTCTGGGAAGCCCATGGTGGAGCCGGATTCTGGCAGGGACCTGCAGACCTTTGGAGAGAAGAGCCCACACTGGAGCAGGTTTGCTGTTAGGAGCTGTGACCCTGTGGGGGACCCATGCTGGAGCAGCCTGTCCTGGAAAGATTGACTCCATGGAAAAGTGAGTCATGTTGCAGCAGTTTGGCTGGCGCTATTGTTTGTGAGCTGGACTCACATTTGAGAAGTTCATGGAGAACTGTTCCCCATGGGAGGGACCCTATGCTGCAACAGAGTAATGACTTCTACCCCTGAGCACTGTCCCATTCCTGTCTCCCTTCACCACTGTGGGGAAGGAGGTAGAGCTGGTAAGGAGGGAGGGGTGGGGGGGAACGTGTTGTTAAGGTCTTATTTTACTTTTCATTATCCTGCTCTGATTTTGTTAGTAATAAATTCAATTAATATCTCTAATTTGAGCCTGTTTTGCCTGTGATGGTATTTGATGAGTGATCTCTTCCAGTCCTTATCTCAGCTCATGAATCCTTTGTTTTCTCTCCCCTGTCCAGCTGCAGAGGGGAGAGATAGAGAGGCTTTGATGGGTGTCTGGGGTCCAGCCAGGGTCACCCTACTATAGCCAGACACCCTGTGCTGCACAGAGTGCTCCTCAGGCAAGTGCTCCTCTGGCTGCCAGAGCAGGAGAGACAGCGAGTACAGCCCTGGCTGCTGGCTGTGGAAGAGGGGCAGGGAACAGACCAGGGCAGAGACCCCAGCAAGGGGGATGCTTCTCTCCTCAGCCCCTCTTCACAGCAGGTGTGTCTGGCAGCTTCAGTCGTTTGGGACACGGGTGTGATTTCGATAGACCCCTGGATGTGTATTGAAAGAGGAAAGGCTGTTCTGGGCTCACACCAACCAGACCCCAGCATCACCTGGGGAACCCTGTGGTCTCACTGTGCATCATCCAAGGCAGATGGACAAGCCTGGTACCGATGTCTGCACGTCGTCTGAGTGACCCCTGCTGTGGTGATCACACCACCAGCTGGTGACTGCTGCTGCACCCATTCACATGCAAAGGGACATCCAGCATGCCTCTATCACATACAACCAACCTGCTCCAGGCAGGTTGGTTGGGCACCCATGCACTCAGGGTTTTTTGGGATGGTCGAGAGCCCAGAGGTCCCAAGCAGCAAGTGGGACCTGGCTCAGAGACTGAAATTAAAGTGTTGTCCTTGTGCCAGCCACTGCTATTCTTACAACCTGAGATGATCCCATACAGTCACATTTTATTTTTAAAAAGAGGGAAAATGAAAAGTCAAGAGGATTAACTGTCACAGTTAATCATATGGCACAGAGATTGTCTGGAAAGACCAGCTTAGCTTCCCTCCAAGTGCTTAAGCTGATATTAGCAAATACAAGCCCTAAACAATATTGGGAAGCCTAAATGGAACCCAATGTGATTGCATCAATTTAAAGAATCTGATTAGAAAGAGCATAAATATTCTTTAACTTATTGAAGGCAGCTGAAGGCAACAATGTAAGGCAAACAACGAACACACCAGCATCTGGTGCCTTGCTCTTCTGCTTTGAGAAATGACAGCTGCACTTTATTCAAAGGCTCTGGCAGCAGGAATTTAACACTAGAAAATATCTGAAAGTAGCTGGTTATATTGAAAGAAAATAAGCTGATAAAAAAGTGAAGAAAACCTGTATCCACCTTGGCCAAGGAGCTTTGGTGGATCCTCAGAATGGACAGTCTCCTCTGCAAACACTTCAAAAGTTCTGTTCTACCAATGGAGAAGGGCAAGTGAATAAGACAGAGGAGATGATATTTCCAGACAAAATAACTCAAACATCACTATGGCATCCCATCTGCCACTTGCACTCCCTTTGGTGCATTCTAGTTTTCACCAGATGATGAGAAGAAGAAAATGTGCAAAGCTCTGCAGAGGTGGTAATAAGGACAACAGATGAGTAGGTCCCTTCACAGTGTGGGAGATACAAAAGCTGCAATAAATGCCAGATTGGGTTGATGTTCCGGCAAACTATGACACAGGGCAGACTGAATCCAACTTTTGCACAGGAAAATCACACCTCAGAAATACACCTCTTTGGAGGAGTCAACAAGACATGGGTGACATGGGGACATCCCCTGGTCAGCTGGCAAGACCCTATCAAAGCTTGCAGGGGACAAGCTGGCATAGGCTAGGGAAGAAGATCTCACTGAGATAAATCACAGAATGATTCAGGCTGGAAGGTCATCCAGTCCAACCTCCTTTTTCAAGCAGAATCCCCCAGATCAGTCACTCAGGATTGTGTCCAGACAGGTTTTGAGTTCCTCCAGGCACGATTCCACAGCCTCTTTGGGCAGCCTGTCCCAGCGCTTGGTCACCCACACAGTAAAGAGAGGCTGAGAGAGAGAGGGAAAGGGAAGAAAGTCACCCAGGGAGGTCACTGTGCTGACTGACAGACAGCTGGTAAAATGTCCCATCCACGTGCAGCAGGTGCCAGAGGGGGCAGCATGAGATTTTAGGAGAAGATCAGAGAATAGGACAAGGCTTCACACAAATCTCAGTTGTACCCCCACCTTTTCAGGGAGGTGAAGGTCCAGGTCTGGCCACACAGCCCCAGCAGGAACATGGCCTGAACAGGGGAAGGAGAGAGAAGGGTGAGGGGGAAGGTGGAAGAACAAGGAATCTTGCATCACCAGCAGCCACCGGCTGCCCGTCTCAAACTGCTCCTCTGCCATGAAAGGCTGTCCCAGCACTTCCTTTGCCCCAACACCTTTCTGCTCTCTCCATCAGCGTTTGGGACCCTGGTGTCTGGGCTGATCCACTCTGCACCAGCCTGGTCCCTGCCAGCCCTGGTGTGTTCCCATGGCCCCAGCTGAGCAGCTGAATCAACATGACAAACAAAAGGGAGAGCAGAGGTGAGTGAAGCTCCTTGCTGCAGGATGCCACCATTGCTGAGCAGGTGCCTAAACCCAGGAAACCTTAGGAACATTCAGGGAAGAAAAGTCCCTTTTTATCAGATATATGATGACATCTGGCCATCTGGGGGTGATAAAGGAGCATTGGATGAGCAGTAGAGACAGATACAGGGAAGGGCTGAGGGACTATGGAGGGCTGCATGGAGACCCAGCACCTGCTCTGCATGGATGGGACTCGCACCCAGAAAACACTGAACTGTCAGCTGTCAACCTGTGTGCTCTGGGACCCCAGCTCCAGTGGGGGTTTTCCCTGTGTGGTGCCCAGGGGCAGAAACCACAGGCAGCCCTCCAGGTTTGGCTCCAGAGGATTCATACAGCCATGTTCCACAACAACTTGCAGTGGGGTAGAGAGGTCCCAAATCTGAATCTTGCCCTGCCTTGGCTCAGCCTGAGCTGTTGGATGAGCTCCTGAAGCTCCCAGGGAGTACAGAGCTGCAGCCACTACAGGGCAAGAAGAAGAAATGTGGTGGATGGGGGTGGATGCAGCCCTCCAAACTCCAGCCTCACTCTGTGGCCTTTCTCCATGCAATCCTCACAGGATTCCCTGCCTCACTGCATCCTTTGCCTCATCTCTGCCTGGCCTGGTCCTGCCCCTCTGGGAGGCACCCAAGAGGGAAAAACTTGTGATTCTGAAACTGCCCTCACTTGAGTGAGCTCAGCTGGGATCATTCCTGGCTGTTCACCATCCACAGCCCCCAGGAGGACAACAGGAGGGACCACAGGGCCCAGTACCCCAGATTATCCCCAGACACCAAGATCTGGTGAGGGTTTCTGTTTATTTGGCAAAAAGCAGGAGCTGGAGGAGCAGGGGCTGTGTCAGAGTCCTGACAACAGAGCTTAGAAGAAGGATGGTGGAGCAGGAGCCTGGAGCTTCAGAGCATGGGTCTTGCATTGCTTGGCAGGAGCATCCACGAGTCAGTCTGCACTTCCTGGAAAGCAGGTGGGAGCTGGGTGAGGCAAGGAGAGCAGTGGGACTCTCCGTTAGGATCAGTGCATTCTTCTCCAGTTCTCCCCAGATTTGTAGGGTGAGGCATCTCCAGCAACGGATTTCTAATAACCCCTAAAGCTGTGTGGTGGGAAAGCACAGGCCATGGTGGGGGGCAACAGCAAAAATGTTTTGCATGGTGAGACACCAACCCACTCTGGCCAGGTTTGCCAGTCCACAAGCCTTTGGCAGGAGCCAGTGTCCAGGTCCTCACTGCTCAAAGGGCTGTGCAGACATTTCTCTGGTGGTTTCAACCCATGTGCCCATGTTCAGTGCCAAGCACTTCCCACTGGGGGTCTCTGGGCACTGCTCCTTGGGAGCCCCTGGGTACGGCTACCTGGGGGTCCCCACTGTAGAGCAGCATCCAAAGGAGTGGTCCTACCTGTGTGCAAACTCCAGCACCAGTTCAAACAGCTCAACCCCAGAGGAATTCAAAAAGCTCTTGGTGGCCCTTGCCTTGGGGGCACCAAGAGGGTCAATTTCCAGGAGAGAACATTGCAAACACCATGTTGCACTGCAGCAACTCACCTATGGTTCACCAAGTCTGCATTCCTCTGTGGAAACAAAGAGAAAGCCTGAGTCTGGCACTGTGGTCTGAATAGTCCCATTTAGCACCCAAAATAGACTACTCAGAAGGAACTTGTGGGTTTCTCCTTGCTCAGTGTGCCCAGACAGAGCACTGCTGGCTGCCAGCACTCCCTCCTGCCAGCTCAGACCACAAAGTGGTGGCACTGATGAGCTGAGCTGGTCCATACCCGTGTGTCCCTGTATTGGCACTGGGCAGTGCTCACCCTGCCTGGGTAATATCCAGATCGTCTTGTCGGTGAAGCCATGCGACTTGGCAAGTGTCTGGAACAGCTCTTTGATTCTGGGGCTCACCCACTGCCTTCTGCCTAAAGACAAACACATAAGTTAGCTCCAGGCTGTGCCTGGCCCTGCATCTCCTGGGAAGCTGGTGAGTGTGTCCAGCTGAGGGTGGGATGGATGGCAGTCCCTGGGAAAAGGCTGAAGGCAGGGGTGGAGGCTCTGGAGAGCAGTGGTGGCCAGGCACAGGAGAACATCCCATCCAGGGAACAAGATGAGCCAGAGGTCCTGACACCAGCATGGAGACTCCTCTCTTGGTTCCTGTCCCCACTGATTCTGTTCTGCCTGTGCAGCAGGACCTCCACTCTCCACCCCTCTTCACAAGCAACTTACCCAAGGCCATGAACTTGCAGCACGGTGCTGGGTGCCCGAGCCCCAACTTCCCCTGCCACTGCAAACCCCTGCTCCTCCCCGCCGCACACATGGAACACATGGTAGTCCCTGTGCCACTCCAGCACTTCACCCAGGGCAGGAGTGAAGACCCCTGTCCCCTGGCCTTGCAGGACCCTCAGAAGCACCTGACACCTCTGAGCAGTTCACCACTGCTGGCTACTCACTGTAAAGTCTCAGCATGTGCAAGGTCTCCCCATCCTTCTCTCTGGTGGCAAAGACAACCATGTAGGACCTGCCATCGGTATCCACCAGCTGCACTGTCCTATTGCCCCTGTCTGCAAAAGGATGTGGAGAAAAATTAATTACCTCCTCCTGGAAACCCCCATGCTGCAAAGGGGCTGTAAGAGCATGAAGCCCACCAAGCCTGGCTTTCCTTGATATCTCCCCATCCTGGTTTTATCTCTTGCTAAGGCTCCTCTGAAAGCCTGGGGTAGCCCACAGACCACAGCAGAGCAGAGGGATGGGGAGGTGAGGGCAGAAGAGGCTGTGGATGGTCAGTGCAGGCTGTTGGCCAGTGTCAGACTGATCCTTGGGCTGAGAATGGTGGAAAACCACTCCTGCTACATTCCCTGGAAACATCCACTCACAGCCTCTTTGTAGAATGAACTTGCTTTTCCCCAGGGTTTAAGCTTGGCCTGAATGTGTTTATCCCAGAGGGAGGGATGGGAGGGTCTGCCATGCTGCTGGGCCACCAGTCCTGGGGTGCAGCTGGCACCTGGATGCAGGGAGATGTTCCACCCAGGACACAGCAGGTGCAGGCAGTCCTGAGGGCCATGTCCCCAGGAACAGCCAGCTGCTTCAGACAGGGATGGTGGGACATGCCTCCATCCTGTCCCAAGAACTAGGCACCCCCACTCACCAGAGCTGTAGTATTCATTTGGGTTGGCTGTTGGCTTGTAGATCCTTTCAAACTTCATACATTCCTTGGGGCTGCAGAACAGTGAAAGATGCTCCAGCTGAGGTGAGGTGACTCCCTTTCCCCTGCCCTGTTCATGGGTTGCTATCCCAGGTGTGAGACTTGCTGTTCAGAGATGGGATGGTGTGGCCAGGGCAGGAGGGGACAGATACCACCCTTGGAACAATGGGTACCCAGGCTGGCAGGGGACAGTGGTGGCACCTGGGGATTATTCATGCCCTCTCTCATGCTCTGAGCTCCTGGGATGAGACTGGTTCCGCTGGGAAAGTGGTAATTATAGGGTCCCGTCCCACCCTCTGTGGTGGCACTGGTCCTAGCTAGTGTTGCCCTGAGCCTGCTCTAAAGACGGGGAGTCCACAGCTGTCACAAGCCCCTGGTGGTCCTGTCTCAGTTCCTGTCCAGCCCCTTGGTGAGTGCACTCAGGTGGAGACCCACCAGTGAAGGTCCAGGGAGGAGGTTGGTAGTGGAGCCTGTGGAGAAAATCACATGGGACTTACGTGGGAATTGCAAAGGAGACCTTCAAGTCACCATCCTCCAGGACCTCAATGTTGGCCATGGCCATCTTCAGATGGTCCTTATTTTCGAGGTAGCTCTTGGAGTCAGAGGCCATAGCAGTGATGTACCATGTCCCTGCAATCTGGCAGTGAGAACAGGCTGTGAGTCCAGAGGAGGCAGTCAAGAGTGTCCCCTCCTCAGGGACCAAGCCAGGACAACCTCAGTCCATGGAACACCCACATCCCGTCTAGGCAACAAAATTCCCTCAGGGATACCTATGCAGGAGCTGGGTGACTCTCCTCATCTGGGTGTGACAGCAAACAATGGTGGCTGTAGTGACCCCAGCTGTCCCCAGTACCAAAACACCTCCGCAGTCCCCCTCCGCTC
>VZSR01000692.1:227719-269564 GCA_013398615.1 Brachypodius melanocephalos
TAGCGGGGGCCCCCGGGGAGCCAGCCCTGCCTCCCCCCCGTGCCGTTATGCAAGCTGGAGTAGGACAGAGAGCTAAAGCCAAAGGGCAAGCAGGGGATCCTGTGAATGCTTCCCTCCTGTTGATACGACATATTTGCTCCAGAGTGCCAAACTGCTCTGCAGTGAAAACAGCCAGCGGCCAGCGCAGTGGCCGCCCTGCCCCCAGCGCTGCCGGGCAGGAGCGGGGACCAGCCCACGGAGAGGGGCGAAGCGCTGCCCCATCCACACAGGGTGGCCTCACTCTGCGTCCGAGTGAGGCCTCAGTGAAATGGAGGAAATGTCCAGCGCCTGCCAGGTCCCAACCTAACCCATGGGACTTGACACCTGCATGTGCTCCTGTGGGACCCCCTGCTTTGCCTTGACTTTGTCCCTGCATCATCCAAGGAAGTATCTCTATTGGCCCCGGCACTCTTGGGGTGCGTACCACTGGTGAGCCCGGGAGCCCCATGCTCAGCTCGCTGGGGACCAGCATGCAGCTAGAGCACCGTAGAACTTGACAGCCCACCCGCCCCACCGCCCTGCACCCCTTTCCAAGAGGGGCTGGAGACACCCTCCCCCTTGGTTTGGGGTCATCAGCGAGTACTAAGGTGCCCCCTCAATCTGGGGACGTCCCTGCAAGGTGAGGGCAGGGGATGTATGGATGTATGCTGGGTGCCAGCAGCAACGCCCACGGGTCTGGCAGGGTTTGGGCAGGGCTGGCCATGCCGGGCAGAGCCCCAGCCCCGCGGCACAGCCCTGCCAAGGTGCTTTACGTAAGGAGCATGTTTTCACAACAGCTGGTTTTCCCCTGGCAGCCCCCCCTGCACATTCCCTTCCCCACGCCCCGCTGCGAGGCCGCCCTGCCCGGCCCCGCGGATTTATGAAAACAAAACAAAAGCTGAGCCAGGCAGGACTGGACATCACGAGAGCCTGGCTGGGGCCCCGCATGCTGGGCTGGGGCTCAGTCTGCCCCGCAGCTCACCCCCAGGCTGCGGGGGTTACTCTCTCCATCGGGCAAAGGCAGGGAGCACCCGAGGTGTCACTGTCCACCTGGCACTGTGGCAGGAACACAAAAGTACCCTCTGCTGCCAGGCACGCCCAGCTCCCTGCCCAGGTGCCAGGAGGGGGTGCCCGATGGATATCCAGGTGGTGCCTGGCTCTCCTGGGGGTGGCAAAGCTGGGAGCCAGCCCAAGGACCTGGGTGGCAAAGCTGGTGCAAACTCAGGAGTATGGGAGCACTGGGGGGCGCACGGGGACACCAACGGTGGCAAGGGGCAGAAAAAAGCAGGGCCGGGGGCAGGACGGGGTATCCGGGCTGTGGGTCCCCGCGGCAGCCGGACACAGACTCTCGGGCATAACCTGGGTGTTTGCACTCAGAAATGCTTTAGCTCCAACGGATGGGCTGAGATGGGATGAAGGATAGGAAAGCCCTGAGGACCAGCCCAGCTCCCCGGGGCTCTCCCCTTTCTTCCTTATCCCCCTGCCCGGTGCAGCTATTTCGGGGTGCAGGTAAAACGAGCTGAATGCACCACAGCCTGGCTCTGTCAGGCTTGGGGGGTGGCCAGGTTGGACACGGCTGCTCCGCACGTGGGTGGTGGGAACAGGGGCTGGCTCCGGGCACATCACGTGGCTTCCCTTACATAATTCCTCGATAAACAACATGTGTTACCAGTTCCCGCTAGGATTGCAAAACGTCCGTGCTGGGGACAGAGGGCTGCTCCCCGCCCCGGGGGCTGCGGCGGGGGGGAACGGAGCCCCGCACCTGCCTGGTGCCGGGCCGCTCCCTGCCCCTCCGGAAGCCACTGGCCATGGGTACCGCTTGCCTGCAAAGTGTGGCAGGACAGCCTTGGCCAGGCTCCACACAGCGGGAGGAGGAGTCCGATGAGGGGCTGCAGCATCAACCCTGGGGGTCTCCCCTAGTGGAAGACCGTGCAGCCCCCTCTAGTCTCCTGCCTGTCTCTCTGAGACCTGCTGGTTGTGCGGGTAGGAGTCCAGCGTGGGCAGCAGCACCTCAGGGAATGAACTCCGCAGGGTTGAGGTAGGGGAATGGGGTGTTTCCCAGCCATGGAGGCCCTGGGGAGGGGGAGCAGGACTGTGGGACTAAGATTTCCACCCCTGGGGTCCCTGAGTGATCTTCCAGCTTGTTGTAGGAAAAGGCAGATGCCGTGCCCTCCCCAGTGCCCCATAGTCCATGCCCCCTGTGGCCCCAGGCACGGTGCTGTTCCCCTCAGCGCCGGGCCCTCCCTTGCCCCTGCCAGTTGGACCTGCACCACGTCACAGGAACCACCACAGTTCTGCCCCATTCTCCCATGGCTGGGGAAGGCTCACAGAGATGGCAAGGGTCTGCATGGAAGGGGGCTGCACAGCCCCCCAACACCCCCTTGGCACACCCCAGCCAGAAGCACATGTGCAAGGCACTGGCAGCCCAGGGTGGAGGCAGTGCTGGACTGGCTGGGGCAGATGAAGAGGTGACAGGCCTGTAGACAGGCTGCTCTCTGAGGGGTTTATTGGGCTGTTGCTGGCTGCTGCAGGAGAGTGGGGCACAGAGCAGAGTGGGGGACACAATCTGGAGGGCACAGGACAAGGACAGACAGAGCTGCCAGCACAGCTGGAGCAGCTGAGGAGCCCCAGGGCTAGCTCCAGAACTGTGGAGCAGCAGTGGAAGCTGATGAATGTGTGGCTCTGGGCAGCTGGGTGAGATGAGGGCTGAACTCTGGGACCCCCTGGCAACTCCATCTGCACCTACAGCTTCATTTCTGGAAGGAAGAGAAGTGCTGAGGGGCTGGGGAGGGTGTCCAAGCCCAGCAACAGGGCTGGAGACCTACCTCTGCCTCCCGAAGCACCAATGACAAGTGGTGAAGCTGTCCCCAGGGACCCCAGCCCTCACCCCAGGTTGCCCCTGTGCCACGACATCTCATGCCAAAACAGCTCTCACCCCAGGAAACACCAATATAGATCCATCAAGCCCTGTCTGACCATTGTAGGAGGTGACTGAGTTTGCTTTGCCAGGATGTATGTACCTGATGCCCACCCTGAGTGATGGTTTGCCACACAAGGACACAGACTCTTCTGGGGAATGGTCTGTCATGGCCTCTCCCATGCCAGATAGCCCTACCCACACTCCTGGGGGACGACCACACAGCCACGGTGCAGTGTGGATCTGGCCCAGCGTGCCCAGCCCACTGCCAGGACAGAGACACCCAACTGGTGCCCAGTGTGGGACCAAGCCTGGCACATGGGGCACCCAGCACATCCCCAGCACCCCCAACTTACCATCGAGGACGTGAAACTCATCTGCAGAGTCACAAAACCCTGTGAGAGACAGAGCCCAGGGGGAGATCACCTTGTCTGGGACCTGGCACTCTCCAGCCCCTGGCACACCACCAGGACATTGCAGGGCACAGCCCCATCCTTTCATCTTTGTCGCTGGGGTGGCAGGAGAATCGAGACAGAATCCACACGGGTCTCCCTGAGGACCGTGTGCCACCCACCGTATGTGGGGAAGTAATAGGTCACATCCTCACTCAGACCCACGGCCCTGACGCGCTGCTCGAACTTATCCACGACAGCGTCACTGACCAGGCTGGTTCGTCCTGCACACAGGAAGACACCATCAGCGGCCTCAAGCCCTACCTGGCCCTGGTCCAAAGCCTCCCATGTCCCTACACAAGGCTCAAGGCCCAGGGAACTTTCAGTTCAGAGAAGTGGGTTCCCAGTTCCCTCCTTACCTGCTCCCCCACAGCATCTGGGGACAATTCTCCAGGTGGAAGTGACCCCCATTCCCATGTTAGGTCCTCCAAGGCTTCAGCTGGCCTCTCCTGAGTCCAGCACAGGTTTTCCACCCTAGTCCTTCACCTGCCATGAGGCCCCGAGCCCCAACCTACCATAGAGCTTTACAGAGATGTTGCGGCCCTTCTGGTAGTAGAGGATGACAAAGCTGCTGGGGTCAGCCTCACCCACCACCATATCCACCTTGCTGCTTTTCCTATGGCCTGGGAAGGACAAGAGGATAGCCCAGTTAGTCCCAGTCAATCCTGGTTAGCCCCAGCATTGTCTAGGGGCTTCATTTCACCACAAGCTGGGTATATAAGGGGTTAAAATCAGGGCCAGAGTGGGGCACCAACAGGCACCAGCCCGTGGTGTCACCTGTGTTGGCATCCAACACTTAGGGACCCAAGATGTAAAACACTGAGAGTATACCAGGAAGAGGGACATTGGTACCAAAACCCTGCTGAGAGCAGGACCGGGGGGCTCCAGCAGCCTCCTGCCACCCCAGACCAGTCTCTCTCACCCTTCAGGAGGAAGCGCCCGGGGCCCTGGGCGGGAAGGTAGTGCTGCCTGATTTCCCAGCACATCCTGTCCCTGCATGGGGAGAGGAGAAGGAGATGTCAGTACAGGCTGTGGAGGATCTTCCTGGGTCCCTGCCTGCCAAGGTACACATGCTATCTGTTTCCCTGGGACTTTGTTTTCTCCCCAGGGAATGATGCTCCAGAATACTGGGTAGACATTGTGAGAGATGCTGAGCCCAAAATCTGCTGAGCCCAAGAGTCCCTGCCATCTCCCTGCAGCGCTGAGCCTGGTCAGGGCCCACCAGACTGGGGTAAGTGCTCACAGGTGTGCTGAAGGTCACCATCCTCAGACATGCTGTCCCTGAGATAATCCCAAGAGCAGTCTTGGGCTAGGCAGCCATGGAGCCACCACATACCTCAGTTTCTCCAGCCTGGCTGTCCTCCCACTGACCAGCCTGGGCACCCCAGCCCAAGCTGGGCTAGTGGTCATGCAGGAGGCAGGGTGCCCATTGTGGCCAGGGCTTCTACTACAAAACTCCCTGGAGGGTATCCCACCCACACTTGGCTCTGGAGCAGCTCTGTCCTCTTTGGAGCCTGTGGCCAGGGCACTGGCATTGCTCTGACCAGCTTTCAGAGTCCCCATCCCAGGGCACCAGCCCTATTCTCACCTGCCTGCAGCATCCCTGTCCCTGTCCCTGCCCATGGCCCCTGTGCCCGGCATCACTCACAGCTTCCTGAAGGTGCTGATGGCCAGGCTCTGCCCATCCAGGATTGTCATTGTCACCATCGTGGCCTCCAGCTGGTGGCTGTGCTCTGCCAGGTAGCTGCAGTGGGAGGCCATACCAACCAGGAACCACTTCCCTGAGAGCTGCATGGCACAGGGGTGGCACCATCTACCAGGTGGCCACCAGCCTGGGGTGCCACCACTCAACCACCCTGAGCACCCTCCTTCCCCTCACCTGGCACCTCTGCCCACACCCTGTCCCTTGGGGTGCCCACAAGGGCACAACTGCCCCTCAGGCACTGGCAGGTGAGATGGCAGGGCAGAAAGAGCCTGACATGGGGACACACTGGGAGTGTATAGGGGATGTCCAAGGCACCTGCCCATGGCTTACACTGCCTGCAGCACTGTGGACACCCCAATGCCACACTGTGTGTGTGTGCTGGACATTACTTTATGCTGCAGCCCCAGCTCAGCTCTAGCAGCAGAGCCCTGAGCTCAACCCAAGCCCCAGAGGGTGGCTGCACTGGCCCTGCGGCAGCTCCTTGTGGGTGAGGATGGGGGTCCCTGTGAGGATGGGGGTCCCTGTGAGGCTCCAGCCCCTACACCTGCTCTGTGGGCAGTGCTGGGGCTGAGGTGGGCTGTGAGTAGGGGGCACAGAGGGGCTCGGTCTTGGGGATGGGCTAGGAGGCTGAGTCTGGGAAAGACAATGGGGGTCAGCTCTGGAGGGGGATAAGGGACGGGCTGCAAGGGTGGGCCTGGGGGGCAAGGGCATAGAGGGTCAGCGCTGGACAGGGATACAGAAATACGGGCTGCAAAGCCGGGTCTGTGGGGGACACCGGGGGTCAGCCCTACAGGGGCACATGGAGCAGAAGCCACCGCGGCTCCCTGCAGCCCACCCAAGTGCGGGGTCAGCGGATGCCCTCAGACCCGTCAGCCCAACCCCTCACCTGGTGGAGGCTGAGCCCCTCCTGAGCCTCCACCTTCTCCAGCGCACTCTGGGGAGGGGGCGGCCGCCGTCTCTGCGCCGCCCTCTGCCCCCGCGCCGTAAGGAGCAGCCCGAGGAGCAGGAGGGTGTGCAGGGCCGCCATGTGCCAGTGTGCGAGGCCGGTGCTGCCGGGAAGCGGCGGAGCCAGGCGGGCACTGCCGGGAGCCAGGAGACCTCATGGCGGCTGGACGGGGTCAGCGCCGAGGTCAGGGCCGGGCCGGGCTGGAGCCCAGTGAGGGCCCGGACAGGGCCGGGGCCTGGGGAGGGTCCCGGGTGGGCGGGGCCTGTTAGGAAGAGGGCGTAGCCTAAGGCGCGCGTGAGCGTGCCATATAAGGGCGTGGTCACGGGGGTGTGGCCTGTGACGGGCGCGGTCGGACCGGGCGGCCCGGCGCTGCCGCTGCAGGGGGCGCGCGTGAGCGATCGTGCCGCGTTCGGCTCACCGCGCCTGGCACACTGCGGGGAGCTCTGCGCTCGAGCCGTCGGGGCTGCGGCCGGCCGCGCCCGGTGATTGGGCAGCGGCGGAGCGCCGGGAGCGCCTGCCGGAAGTGGCGCGGCGGGGCGGGGGCAGGCGAGGCGCCGAGGTGCGGGGGGACAGCGGGGGCACCGGGCCCGGCACGGGGGGAACACCGGCCATGGGGGACGCCGACGAAACCGGGCACGGCACGGGGGGGACACTGGCCACGGGAGGAACCAGGGCACCGGGCACATCGCGAAGGGAGCAGTGGGCAAGGCTCGGGGGGGCCGCGGGCCCTCGGCGGGTGCGGGTCCCCGACCCGGGCCTGACACCAGCACCCCGCTCGGTTCCAGGCGCGGCGGCAGAATGACACGATGGACGCGGGCTGCCCCCGGCTCCCAGACACCGTCCTGTTCGAGATCTTTCTGTACCTGGACCACGCCGACGTGCTCTCGGTGGGACTCGTCTGCCAGCAGTGGCGCGCCGTGGCCCGCGACGAATTCCTGTGGAAGGAGCTTTTCTACCGCTACTACCGCGTGTCCCGGGATGTGCCGCGGCACCCAGGTGCGCTCCGGGGCGCGGGGCTGATCCGGGGGGGCGGCATCTGGCCTGACCCCGGGGCGGAGACTGCGCTGCCCTCGCTCTGCCCTCTGCCCGCCGCTGTCGGGGCGGTGGAACCCCTGAACCGCGTCGCCTCAGCTGTGTCACAGCGTCATGGGCTGGGATGTGCACGGGAGGGGCTCTGGGTCTGCCCAGACCCTTCAGAAACGGGGGTCAAAGGGATGGAAACGTTTTGCCCCTCCCTTCTTTTCACAGCAAGGAAGTTTCTGAGCTCTCTAGGCAGGTGCCCTCTGTAGCTGCTGTTCAGGGAAATCCGGGAGTTGCAGTGAGTCACCACACGCTGCTGCATCCCAGCCTGCATGGGATCTGTGAAATCACTGCTGGCTTGGCCATTCCAGCACTTGGCAGCCCCTCTGCTGTGGCTCTGTCCCTTCTCCAGCTGGACCAGGCACTGCCACAAGCACTGTTGGCTGCTCCAAGGGTCCCAGGGGCTGGGCTGTGCAGGGACACCTGTGCCTGTCTGGGGGATGTGTGGCCCTGTGACGGCACTGGGGACATGTGCTGAGTCAGCAGCTGCCCCACGGCACCAGGGCAGGTTGGACTTGATTTGGACTCACAGCAGGAGCCGACAGAGCCTGGCAGGGCTGTCCCTGGCCAAGCTGTCAGAAGGCTTGGGGATGGCAGTCGTGTGGTCACAGCACTGCTCCCTGCTGAGCATCCAGTGCTGGAAGCAGTTTGGTGCAGTCTGGGAGGGTGACCCAGCTCTGTCACACTAGCTGGGACCAGGCAGCAGAAACCCTTGCTTCCCAGGGGCGTTTCTCTCCAAGCAGCCCATTTCCAGTGTGTTGCAGGGCATGGGAGGGCTGTACCAGGGGCCCCCAGCTGTGGCTGAGGGAATTGGATCCTGGGTTGTAAGTTGCAGTGGCTGCAGAAAGGCAGGGAGAAATGCCAAGTCCCAGGCAGTGGGAGCTGATGTTGCAGCAGGAACACCACTGCAGGAGGGCTCTGGGAGGAGGTAGATGTCGATGGGATTCCTCCAGGCTGTGTGACTGCTCTTGCAGACTCTGGGAGCTCCGTGTGGCTGAGGATGTTCTCTTTAGGGTTTTTCTGAAGCCTTTTGAATAGGCTCGTTCCCTCCTAGTCTCCTGGAGCTGCTTAGTCAGTTGCCAGCCCTGTTCCTGAGCACTAATTAAGATCAAGCCGTTGGTGTAGCTCAGTAATATATTCAAGCACCTCCCTGGCTGCTGGAGCTGTGGGCGCCTTGCACGAGGCAGCAGGACAGGGACAGCTGGCAGGTGTGGGCAGGGGCTGGAGCATGAGTTTGGGGAATACCTCTGCCAGCCTGGCTGCCCTGGGCAGCCCCATGGTTAGAGGAATAGTATCCAGTGGGTCTGTAAGATAAAATGTTGGGTTTGCTTGGCCAAGTGGGGCCTGCTCAGGCTTTTCCCAGCTGGACAGGCTGGGACCATGAGGTTCAGAGGGGGTTGAAGTTCCCAGCCTCGAACAGCAGTGGGATGTGCTGGCAGCAAGCTGGTCCCTGTCTGCAGGAGCAGGTGCCTCCTGGGCTGCAGTGTGTTCCAAAAAATCCTTCAGTCCTGTTCAGTGTCACTAGGAAAGTTGGCTGTTATCCACATACATATCTAATCCTCTTTGCTTCTCTGGGATTTGCTGCTACAAGAAGTCTGTAGGCTGCCTGGCCGGGCCTTTCATTAAAAGTCTTCTTTATTTGTCTGTTGTTGTCCATCAGTAAGACTCCCTTGAGTGTGCCCAGCTTCTGTTCTTCTCTCTTATTCTTTCAATCTCTTACCTCATGGAGATAGTTTTTTACAGGTCCCAGACTTTTTCTGGAACCGTCTTAATTCTGTGTTAGACAAGACAGAGATAATCAGTGCAGAGCTGGGTACAGTGAGGAGCAGCTTCCCAGCTTCCCTCTTGTCCCACTTGGTTGATTTGGTTGTGCTAGAGCACATATTCCTTCTCAGGACTGTTTTGTCCTGAGCAAGGTTTTGGTCTGACAGCCAGTGCCTCTACCTGGGCAGTTCCAGCAGGGGTTGTGCTGGTTTGGAAGGCAGAGGTGTGGTGAGGAGATATGTGTGTGTACTGGAAGAAATGTTTTTTGAGCTTTTTTCTTGTGAGTCTAGGGAAACTGCTGAGGAAAATGCTGAGGGCTGGTAGCTGAGCTGCAGCCTTGAGTTGATGCCTCAGCAGAGCTCCTGGCCTTGCTTGCAGGAGACAGGATTGGTTTATTAAAGCCTGCTGCCATGTTTAGCCCAGCTCTGCTTCCCTCCACTCACATTCCTGTCCTGTGTCCCTGCTGTGTGCTGCAGGTGCTGTCTCCTGGTATGATGAGTTCCAGAGGCTCTACGACACCATCCCTTGTGTGGAGGTGCAGGCCCTGAAGGAGCATAATGACCAAGTTTTGCACCTGAGCTTCTCCCACTCTGGCTGCCTGTTTGCATCATGCTCCAAAGACTGCACGGTCAAGGTAAAGTGGTAGGTGCCCTGCCCAGCCCTTGCAGCCTTGGTCCAGTGGGACTTAGCCCTGAGGGCAGCCTTTGGGAAGTCTGTGCAGAGGTTTGAACAGATGTCCCTAGATTTGGGCTGGTTCCTGTGGGTGCTGAGCTGTCTTCTAAGCCATAGAACTAATGACTCTTGCAAATGTAGCCTTGAGGGCTGTGGATTCCAGCTCCAGCCTGAATGTGTGTGGAGGTGGCTGAGGTGCTTTGCTTTCTAGGTGCAGATCAGTGCCCTGTTGTGCCTTGGGTCTGACAAAGACTGGGGAGATAATGATCCACTGCAGTGGATCATGTCTTGCCTGAGTGGTTGTCCTGGGAGCAATCTGTCTGAACATGCTGGAAACTCAACACCATTCACTACCTGAACACCCTTTCCTCTGGCCACTGGAGCAGCAGTTCTCCATTTAGCCCCTTTCCATTTTCTCTCGGGAATGGGCAGGGATATGGTGAGTGGGAGGCAGTTAAATGGGGTTTTTGATACTGTTTGTTTTTCATGTCCCTGTGAGTACTGGCAGAACAGATAAAGAGAACCACTCTCAGGCTTCTCAGCAGCTTCCTGATTGTTCTTTACTCTGTAGATCTGGAGCAATGAGCTGGACATCTCCCTGCAGCACAGCTCCAACATGAGGCCATACAACTGGAGCTACACCCAGTTCTCCCAGTTTAATTCTGATGACTCCCTCCTGCTGGTATCTGGTGTCTTTGTGGGGCCTCACAACTCCTCCTCGGGGGAGATTGCTGTCATTAGCATGGGTAAGTGGGGCTTCCCTGGGGCATAGGAGTGCTGGGTAAGGGGGTTCCCTTCTTCTTTGGTTGTGCAGTAGCCTTGCCTCAGCTTGTCCTGACTACTGAGCTACGGGGATCCAGTCACAGTTCTAGAGGGGAAACTTCACAGCCAGCCTTAACTCTGTTTGGGTCACTACAACAGCACCTCAAGGCAGTGTGTTGTGTATTTAGCCTCACTCTTCTTCTAAGTGCCATACTGGCACAAGGGTGTCCACATCACTCATCTTGAATCTCCTGCCTCGGCCGTATGTGGGGCTTGCCCGTGGAGCCTCAGAAACCCAGAATGGTTTGGGTGGGAAGAGACCTTAAAGCTCATCTCATTCTAACCCCTGCCATGGGCAGGGACAACTTCCACTCTCCCAGGTTGCTCCAAGGCTCATCCAGGCTGGCCACTTCCAGGAATCCAGGGGCAGCCACTGCTTCTCTGGGCAACCTGTGGCAGGGCCTCCCCAGCGTCACAGGGAACAATTTCCCCCCACTATCCCATCTATCCCTGCCCTTTGGCAGTGGGAAGCCATTCCCCCTTGTCCTGTTCCTCCGTCCCTTGTCCCAGGTTCCTCTCCAGCTCTTTTGGAGTCCCTTTAGGCCCTGGAAGGGGCTCTAAGGGGCTCTTCCCAGAGCCTTCTCTTCTCCAGACTGGACACACCCAGCTCTCTCAGCCCATCTCCAGAGGAGAGTGGCTGGATCCAACCCTCAGATCATCTTTATGGCCCTAGTCTCACCCTCAGGTCTCACAGGGCTTTCTGAGGTGTTGTCACCTGAGCCTCTTTCACTTCTGCTGCAGTTCTGCCTATGAGGCTTATTCCCAATGTGTTATCTCACCATCTTTGCAGAGTCCCACAGTACCAGGAATCAGGAGTGTAGCAGGAATCAGGAGTGCACAGCTGCCTTGGCTGGGGAGGCCCCAAGCCCCAGGAGTGGGAGGGAAATTCTGTATTTGTTTAACTCATTCTTGTCCCCAGGGCCTGCTCTGGGCCCTGCTCAGGGAAAGGGTGGGAGGTTGGATTGCTCTGCCTCTGTCCACTGCCCTGTTATTTTGGTTTCCTTTGTGCAAGGTATCATCACACATCTCTGGAGAAATAACCTGTCTCTGTAGCAGTGGCTGTGAGCTGGATGGGAGTTGGCCTCTCTTACAGAGACTTGGATCCACTTCCCCTGTCCCACATGGTTTCTCCAGGGCTCTTGCTGGAAGTCATTTACCTCATGTTTCCCTTCCAGAGAACTTCACGCTGCTTTCCAGGGTGAGGAATAAACCCTATGATGTGTTTGGGTGCTGGCTGAATGAAACCAACTTGATATCAGGCAATCTGCATCGGATCGGGCGCATAACCTCCTGCTCGGTGCTGTGGCTGAACAATGCTTTTCAGGTGAGCTGCCTTCCTTCCAGCTTCACAGGCAGTGCAGCTTCCTGCTGGCTACTGGGGGAGGGAAGGCTGCAGGGAAGGATGGCTCAATCCTCCTGTCCTCCCTGTTCGTCTCCTCTGACTTGCCCTCAGGATCCTGAGCTCGAGGCAACCCTTGCATGAGGTTTCTCCACGCTTGGTGTTGTGGTACTCACAATATTCTAACTCTGCCTTGAGATCTCATTAACTTTTGCCACATTAATTAGGCTGAGGAGTTGGCTGCAGTGCTCCACAGCATGCATTGCCCAACAGCAGGGCTGCTGAGGTCCTTGATAGTCTGAAGCTTGGCCTGGGACTGCTGTAGGCTGGCATGTGTCCCAGCAGTGGCCCTTCTCCATTTGGTAGCTCTGGGTGTTCCTGGGAGCTGGAGGCTGAGCTCAGCCCTGCCTGGCCTTGCGGAGATTTCCTGGACCAGATGCTGTCTCTGATTCCATGGTGTGACTTGGAGAACCGAGTCTGCTGGCCTTAAACTGCTCATTCACTCCCTGGCACTTGGGCTGCTCAGTCGTGTTCCCCATGTTTTGCCTCTGTTTCAGTGCCACACCTGCACATCCTCATGTTTTGAGATTTTAACAAGATGCTGACCCCAGGTAAAATCCTCTGGTAGCAGAGACCCTTCCCACAGCCACATCTCTGTGCTACACTGAGGCATTACCCCTTCCATCCCTGAGAGGCCAGCAAGGACCTTGCCCATAACGGGTATGGGAGTACAGCTGCAGGCTGGGAGCAGTGAGGCAGAGAGGGACCTGCTCTGTGTGTCTGGAGCAGATACCAAGCTGCCCCTCCTGAGGGGTACGAGCACACTCCAGGAGCACAGGGATTCTCTGTCACTGCTGCCGTGGGCCAGAGGGATCCCACTCCATTCTTATCACAGAGGCCTGTTCCTGAAATTCTTGTCTGTCATAGAATGTAGAGTATCCTAAGGTGGAAGGGACCCACAAGGATCAAGTTCAGCTCCTGGCCCTGCTCTGTAAAGCACCAGGTAGCACCAGCTGGTGACCTCAGGGTACGGTGGCAGCAGGGCTGCCCAGCTGCTGTGCTGCCTCGCTCCACTGCTGCCCGCCTGCCAGAGCATTTTCTCTTGCTCTGTCTCCATCCAGAGTGGGAAGGAGCCCAGTAGAGCTGGAAAGCCTGGGGCCTGTTCTTGTGTCAGTGCCCCACACATACTGTGAAGGGATCTGTGGGGGCCAGTGTCGCTGCACTAGCTCAGGTCTTGGTTTGAACTGTGGGAGTGACGTGGGGTGGTTCCTGTTCACTTCTCCATTCTGCTTGCAGGGCATTGAGTCTGAGAATGTGAATGTAGTGAAGAGACTGTTCAAAATCCAGAACCTGAACGCTAGCACCATCCGGACTGTGATGGTGGCTGACTGCAGCCGGTATGATTCCCCGGATCTGCTCCTGGACTACGAGGAGCAGCTGGCTGCTTCCTCCACCTGCCCCGTCTTTGATCTCGGCAGTGACAGTGAGGAAGAAGAGGCCAAGCCCAAGCTCCCTCCGGAGCCAGCCGTACAGGAATTGCCAGATGCCGGGGGTGTGCCGGCAGAGCATGGGCTGCAGCAGCTCTTTGATGATATCATGGAGGGCCGCGTGGGGCCTGCCATGACCGAGACACAGCTGGAGACAAAGGTGGCTGAGCTGTTTGTGCGCAACAGAACTAAACCGCCTGAGCCAAACCTGCTCCCCACAGACAGCAACAGCAAGACAAAGTACTTGATCTTCACCACAGGATGCCTCACCTACTCTCCACACCAAATAGGTAAAGCTGGGTCTGAGCCTGAGACTCCCTGGTCCCCTGAGCTGGGGCTCCCTGGGGGCCAGGGTTGCAGCTTGGGATTTGAGTCGGGAAAAGACCTGGTCTCTGTGCTGCCTGTTTGTGAGATGTGAGCTGCAGTTTGCTCTGGGTTCTGTGAGGACCCATCGGTGAGGGGAGTTCCACCTCCTCTACTTGCCCGAGGGTTATTTTGTTGCTGCCAGCATGACATGTGGCCAAAGTCATGGCAACAGCTGAGCAGAAAAGCAAGAAGGAGCTTCTGGTTACGGACACCAGCCATGAGCAGCAGTGGGTGCAGGAGCAGGGCAACAGTTGCCCTGGAGGAGTGTGTGGAGGCACCTCGGTCCTGTTCTCTTATGGGAGTAGACAGGGCATCAGGGTAAGCCTGGTCTGAGCAGCATGGAGCTGATGTGTGAGTCATTTGTGCAGTGCCTCTGCCCTTGCCTGCCTCCCCTCTGCCATGGGTCAGACCTCCCTTACGTGGACGTCCAGCCTCAGTGAGGCACTTGGGACTGGGAGGTTTCTGAGGGGATTATTCACTGCCCCAGCCAGTGTTTGTGTGGTGGGCGATGCTGGGCAGGTTGCAGCCTCCTCCATTGTACCAGTGGAGTACAACAGACTGTGGGTGCAGCATGTGCCAGGCGTGGCTGGTGATCTTGTCCTGTGTTAGGATGTCACTTGCTCTCACCTGGGGCACTCCTGTTAAGGTAACAGGTCTAGCAGAGCCTGAATTTACAGGAAATCCTGTGGGAAACTCCTCAGCAGGGAGCAGGAGCAGGTAGATTGGCTGTTTCCCCAAGAGACCCTAAAGCTGGCAGAGCGGTGGAAAGGACCAGGAGTATGAGGAAGGAGGGAGCTGCTCCCAGACAAGACTGCTGTGAAGCCAGACTCTTTCAGTTCCTTTCACTGCTTGCACAGTCACAGCCTTACTTCCTTGCTCTCCTGACTTTGCCATAACATAGTCCTACACCAGTACAGCCCACCAAGGCAGCTTCCAGAGCTGTAAGCAACTGAGTCTTTGCCCACCTCAGTTAGGAATATGACCTGGAGTGATGAGCTCTGCTCCATGCTCCTGCCTGTGGGCTGGCTTTGCAGACAGCCGTGGTGACTCAGCCCTAGGCTGGGCTGAGCCAAGGCCATCTTGCAGACTGCAACCTGCCACACACCAAGGCAGAGCCTTTGGGCTCCTGAATTCCTCCGCAGCCTCCCAGGGCTGAGGGATTTGTGTGGTGCCTTTGAACTCTGTGACTCCCTGGCTGGTGGCCAGCATTTGCAGTACAGGCTGCTGCTTGGAGGGCTGGACACTGGCTCAGTTCCTGTCCCACCATGAGTCACTGCAGTGTTGTTTGCCCCTTGGTTTGTGTGCAGAATTAGCCTTGTGCACTTGCTCTGTGCCCACAGGACCTAAAGGAGCTCACTCTGTGGTCACTTCCCACTCTATGCAGTGCTGCTCCAACCTGAAATCCTTGAGTTCCTGTTTGTCATGCTGGTTCCAGGTTGAGCAGCCTGTCCTGCTGACTCATGTGTGTCTGAGTTTGGAACAGAGAGCATGGTGCTGTGGAAGTGAAGATGAAGATGCTGGTGAGCAGCATCAGTGGGGTGGAAGAACACCAGTCCTGTTCCAAAGATCCCAGGCTCAGGGACAGAGATATTGGGAATGGCCTTGGACTTGAGCTGAACTGGGGTGTCACCTGTGTCTTGTTGGGCTGCAGGAGAGCACTAAAATCAAAGCCCAAATCAAAAAATTGCTAGCAACAATTCCTGCAGAGGGGCGATGGGATGGGCTGGGCTGCCTTCCAGCTCCCTCTGGACCTGCTGAGGATGAAGCCTGTGTGTGTGCTCAGGAGCTACTGAGACTCACAGGTCCTCCAGGAAGCCATTGAGGATGGTCCATTTGTGGAGCTGTTTGTGTTTTGGACCGCTGCAGAGCTGGAAAGGGACAGAGCTTGACCCATCACTTGCATCATTTAGTCAGGAGGTTCAGAAGCTACAAAGCACTTGAGCACAGTTTGGGTTTAAATGCCTGTTCTTTGGGCTTTCTGGGACAGATCCCCACCTGCACTTGACAGTGTCAGGGGAAAACCCTGCCACAGCCAGTGCATCTGCTGGGCTGCTCCAGGCTGGCTACCGCAGGGAATGGGCCCAGCCCATGGAATCATTTAGGAGAAAAACCCTTCTACAACTACCATGTCTCCTGAGTCAACACAGCTTCTGTGTGCTCCAGAGATGGGCTGAGGCAAGGCTTGGCTGTACCCACAGGCACTAGGATATCCCTTTCTGGGGTTGGATGTGCCAAGACATTGCTCATGGGCAAGGTCCTGCCCAAAGCCCACTTGAAGAGCTGAAGGAGCCTGGCCAGGATAGCAGCCCTGTCCCAGACCTTGCCCAGCAAGCTGGTTCTCCTTTCATAGCCGCATCAAGGGAAGCCTCTCCCTGAAGCCTGGGACCTCCCTCAGCCCTGCTGGCAGCAGCCTGTGGAAGTGTCTCCCTCTGCTTTCTGTCCCACAGGGATTAAGAGGATCCTGCCCCATCAGATGACAACCGCAGGGCCGGTGCTGGGGGAGGAACGGCGCTCAGATGAGTTCTTTGACTCCCTGGACCATGTCATCGACATCCATGGGCACATCATCGGCATGGGCCTCTCCCCTGACCACCGGTGAGTGCACGGGGCTTCAGAAACTGCCAGGGTGGGCAAGAGCTGCTCATGGGCTCTATGGGGTGACCAGGACATGAAGTGACTGTGGTGCATGGATTGGATGCCTGCTGATCCAGGTGCTGACGGTGTGTTACTGCTGAGCATCACCCTCAGCCATGGCGGGAATGTGTTCCTGAGCCAGCTCAGGACAGGGTGGCTCCTTCTGAGAGTGGAGGAGCTGCCCACACCAATGTGTCTTGTTCCTGAGGTAGATCGTCCATAGAATCCCAGGATGGTTTGTGTTGGAAGGTAGCTTAAAAACCATCTAATGTCCACCCTCCTGCCATGGGCAGGGACAGCTTCACTCTCTCAGGTTGCTCCAAGCTCTGTCCATTTGGCTTTGAACACTTCCAGGGGTCCAGAGGCAGCCACAGCTTCTCTGGGCAACCTGTGGCAGGGACTCACCACCCTCATAGGGAACAATTTCTTCCCACTATCCCAGCTATCCCTGCCCTCTGGCAGTGGGAAGCCATTCCCCCTTGTCCTGTTCCTCCATCCCTTATCCCAGCTTCCTCTCCAGCTCTTTTGGAGTCCCTTCAGGCACTGAAAGGGACTCTAAGATCTCCCTGGATCCTTCTCTTCTCCAAGCTGAACACCCCCAGATTGCCCAGCCTGGCTCCAGGGCAGAGAGCTCCTGGAGCATCTCAGTGGCCTTCTCTGGAGTCCAGCATCTCCACATCCTCTTGTGTTGAGTTCCCAGAGTTGGAGGCAGCTCTCAGGTGGAGTCTCATGTGAATGGAGCAGGGGGGCAGAGTCCCCCTTCACATGCTGCCCAGAAGACACCCCCATCCTTAAAGATAGTTTTAATGGGTTTAGAGAGGTGTGACCTGACCCCTACAATCACCTTTCAGGTGTGCTGGTCCTTTGCAGACTTGCCCAAGAGTGTTCCAGCAGCCTGTTCCCTGTTTCAGCCTGGATTTCAGTGAGCTGGGCTGCAGGCTCCATCCCTGCTGTGCCAGGGGGGCTCTGTGAACTCTGGTGCAGTGCAGGTAACTCATCACTGCCCTCCCCAAGGTACCTGTACGTGAACAGCCGGGCCTGGCCACGAGACTGCGTCATCTCGGATCCAATGCAGCCACCTCCCATCGCCGAGGAGATCGACCTGCATGTGTTTGACCTGAAGACCATGAAGGAGGTGAAGCGAGCGCTGCGCGCACACCGGGCCTACACACCCAACGAGGAGTGCTTCTTCATCTTCTTGGATGTCAGCAGGGACTTCGTAGCAAGGTGAGGGCGTGGGCAGGATCCTCATCCTGCATCTGGGAAGGCCTGGGGCTGTTGCTGTGCGATGGCTGGGTAAGCAGAACACTCCTGTGTGCTGGGAGCAGAGCAGGGAATGGAATTGGAAAGAACAGATGGACTGACTTGGAAAGTGCCGATAAAGGGTGGCTTCCCCTGGTCCTGCTGTAAATACCCTGCTGTAAATCCCTGAGGAAAGGGTAAATCTGGGGCTGTGGTGTGGTTGGTGGTAGGTGGCAAATATCCTTCTTGGTGCTGCAGATGCTGTGGGGTGAGCTGAGGGGCCCTGGATCCCAGAGGGAGCTGCCTGTGCAGGATGAAGCTCATGGAGACAGGGGCTTGGATACCCTCTGCTCCTATTCCTGCAGAAGGACAGGGGTGGGGACGGCAGGGTGTTGGGGCTGCTGGGCTGACACTGGAAGCAGTGGGGCACCCTGACCACCGTTTCCACCCCAGTGGGGCAGAGGATCGACACGGCTACATCTGGGACCGGCACTACAACATCTGCCTGGCCAAGCTGCAGCATGACAACGTGGTGAACTCAGTGGCATTCAGCCCAGTGGAGCAGGAGCTGCTGCTGACAGCCAGCGATGACACCACCATCAAGGTATGGCGGTCGCCACGGGCCGTGCGCATCCGGCAGGCCAGGAGGCCCCGGCCCAGGAAACTGCTCTTCTCCTGGCTCATGAACCAGAAAAGCTGAACGCAGGTACATCTGCTCCTGCAGCTTCCTCACTGCAGCACCTCCTTCTGAGCTCACCGAGCCCTGAGCCCTGCACAGAGATGAGCTCTAGGCACACAAATCCTATGGCTGAGCCAGGAGGGGCCCTGGCAGCGAGAATCGCCTCCTCTTTGAAGCATTGGCTTTGGACAGGACATAAGAGCTGGGGCCCTGCTGTGGGTCTGTTGGGCAGCAGCTAAGCTGGTCACTGCAGGGTGGGCTCCCACAGCTTCTCACCAGCATTGCTACTTGGGCATAGCTCTCTGGGCGAGCTCTGGGCTCAGGGGACACTGAGGCATGTCCAGTGTGGGTCTGTGTGAGCTGAGGACATGGCCGGCCCCCCTGGGAGCTGCCAGCTGCAGAATGCTTGGCAGGAGCTGCGGTGCAGCTGCGCTGCCTGACTTGCAGGACATTAAAATTGGTGTTAATGTGTGTTTGTCCCAAAGCTCCACAGGCAATTTGTCTGGCTGCTGGGGAATGTCAAGTGCCTCCTCCCCATGACACCTCTGCCTGGAAGGGCAGCAGACTGGGGGCAGTAAGGGGGTGGCAGGGCCAGGGCTGGGAGCCTGACTGGTCCCAGGGTCTAGGTATTGGTATCACCAGTTTCCGAACTTGAGAGGGGGGAAGGGCTGGTGGTCACATGGTGCTGGCTTCGCCTCTTCCTCTGAGTAGCACTTCAATAAGCTATGGATCGGGAACATATTTATTGTGGGGGATCTGCTGTCCCTTTCTGGGGTACCCATGAGGACAGCTTACCTCCTGCCCATGCTACCCAATCGTGGCACTTTAGGTTCTCTTGGTATGTTCTCTGTGAATAGGTGTAGGCACCCATGGGTGCTGCAGGTATTCATTCACCTGCAGGTGATGGGGACGGAGCCCTCCTGCCTGCAGTGACAGCTGAATAAGCTCCCTGTCCCTGGGGCTGACCTGCCATGGAAGCTGTCAGCTCCTCCAGGAGCCCATAGACAGTGGGGACGGTCACTTGGAGTTATTACAGACTCAGTGGTGTTCACTGTCTGTCCCTTGAGCTTCTTGCCCTGTAGCAGGTACCCAAATGTCAGAGTCTAAAATTAAGCTTCTCATCTTGACCTGGCCTGATGGGGCCTCGAGGAGCTGCTGTTGCTCCTGGAAGCAGGGCTGGGAAGGAGCTGCAGGTGTAGGCATTTTGGGGCCCCCTTGGAAGCCCCAGGGCAGGTGCCTGTGCCATTCCCAGCCTGGGGTTGTTGATAGACCTGATGGAGGTGGCAGCTCCTGTCACAGTGGCACTGATGGCTTCAGCAGCCTCTGCAACAGGAGGGTCAGCACCTCTGTCCTGCTGTGCCCCAGCTTTATCCAAAACCCCCTAACTCAGGTTTTCTCTCATGAAATGAGGGGTTCCTTCATGTGTGTGCACACAGGCTCCACATCCTGCTCTGTCCAGTCACACAGCGAAGGAACAGCCTCTCCCTCCTCCCCCAACTGTGAACTCTCCAGCCCTGGCTCGGTGCAGCAGCGTGCAAGGCACTGAGGTGTTGTTTGTACTGTTTTGCTCTTCACTCTGGCATTGAATAAATACTCTGCTAAAGCATCTCTGCAATGTGAGCTTGTTTTTCTGAGCACTGCTCTGCTGAGGCAGAGCTGAGGCCAGGACTGTCATGGGGCTGGGCTGGGGCACTGCAGGAGCTGCTGCCCAGCCTGTGGTTACCTGCCCTGGCCGGGGGAGTCTGGGTAGAGAGCTGTGAGCAACAGGAGAGAGGCAGGGGATGGCTGAAGGGCAGCAACTGTCCATCGCAGCCAGGGCTGAACACTGCAGGCTCCAGGACAAGTTAGGGGCAGGCTCCCTCTTGGATTTATGTTTTTCCAAGCACTAACAGACATGGAACAGGTAAGCAGAGAGTCCTCTAGTGCTGTTTGGCATTCCTGACCCACAGCAGCCTCCTGAGCTGCAGTGCCACAGTCTTCTCATTGCCCTTTGCATTTCCCTGGTGCAGCAGATGCTGTGTATGAAGAGGGTCTGGGGGCTTCCCAGAGGGGACAGGCGCCCATGGTCCTCCCTTGTGTTTGTCCCTTCCACAGTGAGTGGAGGCCAGCAGCCAGCTGCCCCAACGTGTGTTTAGTCCCTCCCTACTGTCCCCAATGGGACTGGTGCTGCATCCTGCAGACACTGGGCTCCCAGCAGCAGTGAGGGAAAAGCAGCGTGTTCTAGAGGAGGTCAGAGCTGTTACAACCCAGGAATAGGAGTGTTGGATTTGCCTTAGCAGCAGCAGAACCACTGGAACCACTGACCCAGCACTGCTGCACTGGCTCCCACTGCTGCACTGCCTTTGGCCCAGTGCAGCTCCAGCAGCCAGTGTCTCACTCCATCCCTTCCCTTCCCATTACAGCCCATCCCGTTCCCTCCTTGTTTGGGAGGCAGGAGCTGGGGAGAGTTCCCAGCACAGAAATGCCCCCACCCTGAGGCAGTCCTCCCCCATGTTGTGCCCAGCATCCCCTGGCTCATACACAATGATGCTGTTCAAACAGCTTTTATTAGTGGTTCTGACCATACTACCCCCTCAAGGAAGAAAAAAAAAAAAAAAAAACAAAAAAAAAAACCAACCTAGTTCAGAGTGCCTGGCTGAGATGGTGTGGTCAAAAGGAAAAAAAACCCCACAAAAATCCAGCAGTGGTTTGTATCCAGTGTTTGGCCACATGGCCGCCAGGCTGGCAGAGCAGTGCTCAGGAAGGGGCTGGGCCCTTGCCTGCAGCACATAAACACAATTCCTGCTGCCAGCTCCAGAGCCACTAAGAGCCAAAAAAGGCCCGGACAGGGTCAGCAGCACGAGATGGGTGGGGAGGAAAAAGCTCCCGGCAGGAGGGGCTGACAGGCCATGTTTCCTCTCCAGCAGTCACCCTGTGGCCTGAAGAGCTCAGCCTGAGCTTAGCTGCAGCACCGACTCTCCCACTGACCTTCCAAACGTGCTGGGGCAGGAGGACCAGCTCCCACCCCAAAAGCAGCCCAGACCCCACAACTGAGCCACTGTTTCCACAGTCCCTCCAGGCACTACCTGGGCCAGAGCCCCCAGTGCTGCTGCAGACAGCATCCCACGAGCAGACATTCTGATCAACACAGAACAAGCTCCCCCCACAAAGAACATTTAATTCCCAGCTATTTATGAGCAGAGCTGACCTTCCTCTCCCTTCCCAGGCTTTTCCAAGCATCCCTGGGGAGCTGCTGTAGATGGGAGCAGGGCTCTGCTAGGCTGGAATTTTCCTCATAAGGCACAGGGTGAGAGCAGCAACACAGGGCATGATCTGTCCCTTGGGACAGGCTGGAGAGGGCTTGCACAAAGGGAAGGGTCCTGTCACCCCTCTCTCACCTCAGTTAGGCTGTGCTGTCACCAGCTTCTGTCCCCCTCCCCAACAGCAGGGGCTGGGTCTGTCCCCAGGCCCAGCACATACAGGTGTGAGAAGTTTCCCAAAGCAATTCCAAAGGGCTCACAGGTCACCCGAGCACCTGTCTGGAGAGCCCCTGGCCAGCACAGCAGCTGTGGGTGCAAGAGGTTCAGCTTGGGCCAGGGTCCAGCTCAGCCTGCAGGGCATTGGGCACCCCTGAGTTCCTGGGCAGCAGCAGGGACATCCCAAACAGCCGCAGGGGCAGGTCAGGGCAGTGCCAGCGCATGGGGGGATAACCAGACCCTGCAGGGCTCTCTGCCAGGGCAAAGCCTGATGGTGTTCTGGACCCCTTAGGGGGCTGTGCTAGAGCCAAGGTGTGCGCAGGCTCTTTACAGCCATCAGAGCCAGGCTGGGCACCTGGCAGGAGCTGCCGGCAGTGGAGGGTCGATCCCTGGCAGCCATCGAGGAGGGTGACCATGCTCCAGCCACACTGCCCAAGGAGCAGCACAGGAACCAGCCAGGGCCCCAAATCATTGCAGGGTGTTCACAGCTGGTTCCTGTCACCAACAAAACATCTCCTGGGGCATGTTCAGCCATTGACAAGGGTGTGGAAAGCCCAAGCAAAGGAGGCAACAAAGCTTTGAATCCACCCTGGTCAGGGCCCATCCAGAGCTGCCCATGGCCACAACAAAGCTGCAGAGGGCACTATATGCAGGGATGTGGCAGCCAGTTCTTCCCCACTAACACTGAGAGAAAGCTTCTCATGGTTGCTGAATATGTGCTGCCCAGAGGGAAGGAGCCCAGGGACAGAAAGGGGACAGCACACTTCACTTCTCCAGCCCCCAGGTGGCTGCAGGTTCAACGTGGGCTCTAGTGGAGGAAGAGCTCCAGGGTGCTGTCACCTGGAACTGGCTGGCCCACAACTCCTGAGCTCAGGGATAGGAACAATGACAGAGAGCTGCTGCTGGTGACTGCAGGCCCTGTGGGAGGGCAGGGGCTGGCCAGCAGTGCCCACTGCATGGGCAGACAGTACACATCCCACAGCCCGAGGTGGCAGTGCCCAGACAGACACCACAGTGTGGCCACAGGTGAATGTGGAACTCAACAGCAGCAGGAGCCCTAGGAAGGCTGGTGGAGCTGTCCCACCATTGGAGTGAAGCCAGTTCAGAGCCTGTGCCTTTGCTTATGAGAAAAGACAGCTCCCAGCACAGCATCCATCCCACCCAGTACTGCTTGGCACACAGGGCAGAGGGGGACAGGGCCTGGCGCTCTCAGGGTGCACACCAAACTCTGTGTCACCCTCCTCTCCTGGCACAGGAGGGACAATCTCCACAGGAGATTCACTTCTCCTTCCCTACAGGCATCCCTGGTGCTACCTGATGGTCCCTCCTGGGCAGCAGCACCTCCTGCCCCATTCCACACTCCAGCACACACCATCCATCACATACCCAGCGAGGGCTGGACTCAGGGCTCCCCTGCCCTGCAACTGGGCTCAGAACCTTCCTAACACACCAACAGCATCAAACCAGTCTGTGTCTCTCTTGCCCAGCTGGCACTGCAGCTGTCACACACCCTCCTTGTCTCTCAGGTGTGGAGCAACCAGCAGTGCAGAGCCATGGCACCCCAAAGCTCACAACTTCCAGGAACATGGAGATCTCAGAGTGAAATCCTAGACAGCTGAGCCAAAATCCACAGGAGGTGGAGCTCAGGCAGGGCAAACCACTGTTTTACTACAGAGAGCTGTGGATGTCGGCTGAACTGGTAGAGCAAGAGCTGCACTGGTTTCCACCGGAGTCTAGACAGCAGCAGTTCAGAGACCCAAATCCCTGCAGGGAATCTTCCATGTCCCACAGCCTGCCAGTGTCCACCCAACCCTCTCCTCAGGAAAGAGAGCTCCCATCAGACACCTCGTTTCCACTCAGAGCAAAGGTCCCTTTTCAGGAAGGGCTTTTCCCCTCTCTGTGCCCCCTCCTCTCGCTCTGAGACCCGCCTGAAGTGCAGCACAAGCAGGAGATGCCCTGGGCAGTGCTGGCTCCACGCTCACTGCTCCGAGGTCAGGAGGGTTAGAGGCCCGTGAGATCAACGATGGCTTTAATAAAGATGGCATCATCACGCACGTAGGAGTTCTTGGCTTCCATGACGGACACGGGGCAGAAGAGGGGGCAGCCACTGGCGATGTTCATCTCTGTGACAGGGCGCTGGAAGGATGAGGATGTCACATCAGGGCGGAAGGCATCTATGATGTGCTCCCGGTTATTCTGGTCCAGAAGCATCAGGGTGACCTGTGGGGAAAGGTGAAAACATAGGGGAGTGACTGAATTAGACACAGAGAAGCTCAGCCCAGTGACCTGCCGTGAGACGTGCAGATACCAGCAGCCACAGCCATCCTGCACGCTCGCAAATGCCTCTGAGTGGGACCAGCACAGAACATCACCCCAGTAATGTCCTGTAGAAATTTTCCCTATCCCCACATCCTGCTTGTCACTGGAAACTTCCCTGTGGCAGCACAGGGCTGTCAGACTGACTGAAAACCTACACCTGCACACAGGTATTTCCCCGAGCGAGGGCTATTGTCCTCTCTGCATCCACTCGTGCCTGCTCACTCAGTCTCCTGCAGTACCCAGGAGCTGGGATCTGAGCTCCTGACATGGAGTGAGCACCCACTGGCCCTGAGCTCTGAGGCCACCACAATCTTCCCTTTGCCCTCAACCCCTGCAGAGGCTCTGTGGGGTTCCAAACATCCCATGTCACCCCCTTGCCCCACAGCACAGCCAGTGCTCTCAGCACACCTACAGAACCTCCAGGGCAGCCAACACAGAACCCTTCCTCTGCTTTGCCAAGCAGGCCAGAGTGACAGCGCCAAGAACCTCAAGTGGGTGCCAAACCAGACAGGCTGTGGCTGGACACGGTGGGCTCTGCTCCAGACCCACCTTCTGGTTGAAGGGCCACCGCAGCAGCGCGTCGTTGGGTCCCTTCATCACCACAAAAAACAAGGACAGGTGGGTCCCGCGGCCGGTGCCATCCCCATTCAGGTACACGCGCAGACACATCTTGTAGCCGTACTTGCTGGTGTAGAAAGCTGTCAGAGAAGCGTGGAACAGGCACAGTGAGGGTGCAGTCTGGCACCAGCAGATCTCTCTGAACTCCGAGAGCTCTTAAGCTTGGAGTCTGGGAGGAGCCAGGTCTGGGCTGCACCAGAGGTGGTCTGGAAAGCCCAAGGTCAGGCAGTGCAGCCCCTAGCCTGAGCAGACGCTGGGCACAGAGCAGTTGCTGCCATTGCTGCAGTTGCTGCTGTTCCCCTGGCTGTTCCCTCACTGCCAGGGGAAATCTGCCACAGAGTTGGTCCAATCCTCCTGCACCCCAGTGCTGAAGGAGCTGTGGTTCATGGCAGTAACACTGGTGAGCAGCAACAACCCCTCCCCTGCATAAAGCACCTAGCTGGGGGCAGAGCACCCTCAGTACCCCCACTGTGAGCTGATGCCTCTAGTCATGGCAGGGACTCAACCAAGTGAGCTTTAGTTCTCTTTTGGATCCCCATGGCATGGCTTGGGCACGGCCAGGATGGGATCTCAGGCACTGTCCTTCCCCAGCAATCTTGGGAATGCCTGTTGTGTGGCACCAGACCTGTGTGGGGTCACAGCTTGGAAGGGGACCTGCCACAAGTCACCCTCCCACAGTGACACAGAGCAGCACATCTGGGACTGGCAAGGCTCAGTGGGCATAGGCAGAAATCAGAGGCCACAGCCAATATTTTACTGCAGGACTTGGTGCTTTGCCCAACAGGCACACTATGAATAGCAGAGACACTGTGCTCTTCCACAGGTTGAGGACCAAGAGATTGGGTCTTTGTCACTCTGTCCCTTTGGGCAATTCCCAGCTCATTTCCTCTGCCTCTTCCTCCCCACCTGCTTCACCCAAAGGCTCTCAGGACAGATGACCCTTTTGCTAGTCCAAGGAGAACATCTCCACTGCCTCTCTGGGCTTTCTCAGCACTCCCTTCACCCTGTGAATGTAAAACCCATAGAGGAACAGGAGGAAGGATGGCTCCAGAGTGGTGGGAGTAGCCAGGGAGATGGACAGGCAGCTGGGCATCCTGCTCGCCCTGGCCCAGGCAAGGAGCAGAGCAAGAACCCAGTAAGGCCGCTCCCCTTCCCCCCCAAGACTGATGGGCTTCACCCAGGCTTGTCCCTGAATGAACCTTCAGGCCCTGAATGAACCTTCCTTGTACAATTTGCTGTTCCGAACTCAAAATTTTGCCCTTTGCCAAACCCTGTGGCAATCACTCTGTCCTCACAATACTGCAAGCAGTAACTCCACTTCCTTTTCTTTAACACAGATATCAGCTGGTATTTCTTTGCCTTTATATTTAATGCAAAACAAACAATTACAGGCAATTCCCTTTCTCATCCCATCCACAGCCTGCACCTCTCTCCTCTCAGTCCTCTCTTCCCTCTTGGAATAGCACTGCTCCGCCCACTTCACTCTCCAAGACAAAACACCCCTTCCACGTGGAGTATTTTTTTTCTCGGCCTGATTTTCTCAGCCTGGCCTTGGCAGCACGTCCCAAGCAAAGGACCTGCCACGAGACCCACACCCAGCTGGGATGCAAAAGATTTTGGAGATTTTGCACACCTGGAGAGAAGATGGCAGGAGAGCGGCCTGTTATCGCCTCCTGACGCTTGCGGGCAAACTCCGTTATCTTCCAGATGAAAACCCCGTCGTAGGTGGAAGCCTCCATGTTGCGGATCTTCTCCTCCATCTCAGCCATGGCCAGGTCTTTGAGGCCAATGCTCCTCTCCAGCTGCCGGACCTGCTCAGTGAGACACACGGTGCAGGTTAGAAACACGCGGGCTCTGGGGCCGGGAAGAGCTGGTGAACCCCAACAGAGCCTGGCATCCCCTCGGGACTGCTCCTTAGAGAGAGACTGTCTCCAGAACGGACAGGGAGCCCATCAGGGAGAAATTGAGCAACATAAGCCAATTCACTGAAGCTTCCTTTTGCACCCTGTCACTCTGGAGAAGATCCATTGATACAGCTCAGTGCTTGAGCTGGAGACCTTCCTGCAGCCAATGTAAAACTCCTTCCAAGGAGCTGCTCCATTGGCTGAGCAGCACAAGAAGTGAGGATGGGGAAAAAAATCCCCAATAAGTCAGCATTGTGACAAAACTAAATTGACAAAGAAAAGAACCAACACTCTCTGGAGGGTTCATTCCTGCCAGCTCACACAGGGTGACACCAGATCAGTTGCCTAGAGAGCACAGGTATGCTGCAAACTGCACAGCTCCAGGTGTCAGGAACACTAGGAGCACTCCACAGGGACTGTGTTGGAGCAGACTGGTGGAGGCAGCTCCTTCACACCTCCAGCCTGTTGCTGCAGGCAGCAGCACTGATGGCACTCCTTTGGCAAAGGCAGCACTCCTTTGGAAATATCTGGAAGGTGATCAGCCCCACACATTCAGTGAGATGCAGTGCAAGGAGATGCAGTGAAATTCTGGGTGCTCTGGCTCTCGTCAGAAAACTTCGCTGAGGAAGAACCCCTCAGTATCTTGCCCAGCTTAATAATTAACAGAGATCCAATGTTTTACACGGGTCAGTTAAATTCCCAGCTTTTCCAGGGAGCTGTTGAGGATTGGGCACAGGCACAAAGGGTATTTTAGCTCTCTCTTCAGATTTGTGGAGTTTCAGGGCCGGGTGGTGAAGCTCTGCTAGCTGATGACACGGAATGGAAACAGGAAACAGCCTCTGCTGGGAGTGCTGGGAAGCCCAGGTGAGCACTTACACACCTTGTTGCTGAGCGTTTCGATTTTCTCCTGGTCCAGCCGGTGCTGGCGGCTGTAGGCTTCAGCTGTCAGGGATACTCTCTCCACCTCCCGGTTGAGCACACAGACAATGTTCTCAAAGGTCACTGTTTTCCTCTCAAGGGCCTCACACCTTCCCAAGAGCTCCAGGGACCGGGAGAGCTCCGACTCCGAGCACAGTGAGTTTGCTGCCAGCAGTGGGGAGCTGTTTTGTGATGAGGAAAGGACAGGAAGGGGTTTTGGGTCCCCTGCACCAGTCTTGAGGCTGAGCACAGAGCTCAGCAGCATGTAGAGATGCTCTGCCAAATATTTCCTTTCATGTTCCAGGAGCTTTTCATTTTCCACCTACATGAAGAGAAATACATCCCCCATTCAGCATGTGCAATCTACACTGTCACCATCCACAGAACAAATTCCTCCTATCCAGGTCACAACATCAGCTTTAAATTTATGATTTATTGAGGAAAAAAAAACAAAGAAAGACTTTTAAAAAGTGTTTTGGTGGGGGTGGTGTGGGGTTTTGTTTTGTTTTAGAAATGCTTCAAATCACATACAATGAGGGATACTAAAGACTTCCCCCAGCTGTACTGGTCTGCTCTGCCTTCCTCCAATCCTTCCCAGAAAAACTCTGTCAGATGTACCTAACAGCAACAAAGGACAAAGCCTCACATAACCCCCTGGAGGAGGGATTTATATGAATTTTGCAATGGGACCTGCAAAAACTAAGTGACACAGAGAAATATGGCCTGGCCCCAGCTCTTTGCTTACAGTGAATCACTGTAATCACAAGCCATTACACACTTGCTTGGATTCGAAAAGAGCCATCCCACTCTCTGCCTTGGGCAGGGACACCTTCCACTAAACCTTGGTTGCTTCAAGCCCCATCCAACCTGGCCTTGGACACTTCCAGGAATCCATAGCTCCTCAGGAGCAACCTGTGCCAGGGCCTCCCCACCCTCACAAGAAATAATTTCTTCCTGAAAATCTCATCTAAACTTGACCTCTGGCAGTGTGAAAGCAGCATAATCACCAGAGTGCCAAAGCACTTAAGGTGCTCTTAAAGTAGGAAGAGATTTCCTTCCACAGGAAGGAAACACCTGGGACACACAGACGCTGTACAGCAGATGATGTGAAGCTCCATGTGGAATGGGTTTAGTCAAATACCTGAAGGTAAACACATGTGACAGTCTGGGCAACAGCAGTTTGCAGGTGAACTCTTAATGCTGGGACTGAAAAGCCCCCAAGTAACCCAAGAGAGGAGCCCTTACCACCTCAGCACAGCCCACAGCCTCGAACCGGCAGGGTACTTTGGATCTGCCGCACGTCTTCACGTGGTCCCGAAACTAGAAAGGCAGGAAGGCAGGCAGTGTTAGATCTTATGTGTCCCCAGTGCTGCCTTCCCATCCCACTGACATTTGGGAAACTGCAGCCAAGCTGAAGAACACCCAAACTGTAGCTAATCACCAGCTGCCAGAGTGCCCACTAAAGCTGGGCTCTGCCTGCCATCAGGTGTGACTTTCACTGGAATACAAATACAGCCCTGACCCCTGAAGAAAGCTTAATTGCTCCTCCTCTTGATGCCTGGGAGGTCTCACTGCTCGCCTGCACATGCAAGGGAGAAAAAGCAATGGGTATAGGTACAAGCTGTGGATCCAGGATAATGAGCTTCCCTGAGGTCTGAGGAATGGGAGGCATAGGCAACAACCCCATGAAACAAGGGCACATTTCATTTTGGGCACTTCACACAACTCTGGTCAGGACGTGCTACAGGTTGGTATTTTTACCTCCATTCCCAGCATTACATTTCTGCAGAGAGGTGCCACTAACCCCTCAGCACTGAGATGACTTGTTCAGGTTCCCACACATTGCATGATTAACCCAACAAGCACTGTCACAGCTTCGGCTTGGGTTTAGTACACCCCTCACCACCAGATACCAGAACTCCGTTCTGAACAACCACCATATTCCCTCCCCACTTCATTCCTACATCTGCTGCAACAGATGTCAATTAAAACTGGTTTTAAGCCAATTTTTTAAAGGCTTCTAGATCCATCTGGCTTGTGTAATGAGTCAGGTTACTCAGAGTTAACATGACAGCAAGTAACCAACGAGAGTTTGGAGAGATAAACACGGGAGTTAATATTTAACCACAGGGTAGATCACCCATGGGGACCCCATGAGCTGGCTCCCACCTGGGCTTCAGTCTGCAGATAAGCCATCTGTACCCCAAACCCCAGCCTGCAGATAAGGTGGGCTGCACCCCCACCCTCTCCTTATGCTGCCCATTTGGAAGAACTCTTTTGTTCCTCTTTTTGCTGCCTCTGTTCCCCTGCCCTGCTAAAGGGCTTTTTCCAACACTGCTACTAAAAATATTTGCCTGTAGAAGGAAAGATGGTTTCAGATGAATGAGCTTTTTGAAAATGTTTCCCAAAACGTGATTTTTTCAGACTTTTGAGTCTTGTTCCAGGAGCCAGCAACCTGGAGATGCTATAGGCATGGATTCCATTAGATGAATAATTAGATATCAATTAATATAGCTGGAGATGGGCTCTCTTTCCAAAATTGCAGCAGTGGTTGAAGCAGTTGCTCTACATAGAACATAAACCCATGAGTGTGCTTTTCCCACACAGGCTCTGCCCTCAGACATGGTTCCAAGGGAGGTGGCAGCAGCAGCACCAACACGACCCGGAATGCCCCTGAGCCACATTCCCTCACACCCATCCTTATGGAAAACTCACATCCACACTAACAGCTGCCACTCAGTTGTTTTTCCCACTTCATTTCCTAATGGACTCTGTTCCTCCCTGCTCCCAGAATGCCAAACTCAGCCCATCAGGACACCAAATACCCCCACGGCACAGGGTCAGACAGATACCTTCTCCCTGGGAATCTTCTTCCCACAGCCTTCACAAGTCAGCGGGAATTCAGGGCAGACTTCATCATGAGCCTGTGAAGGAACGTACAGGAGATATTTGTCCTCAAATAAAAGCCCCATGGAGGTTCTGTGATGGGCACAATCCCACAGGGGTGGGGTTATACCCCATTACAGCCCACCGCTGGATTTACCAACCTACACTCAGACCTTGGTCACGCTGATCCCTCTGAGCTGCTGACTCATCCTGTGACCTCCAGGCTACCCCAATTTTAGGTGCCTACATAGCTTCAACCTCTACTTAAAAGCCGCTACAATGATTTAAAAAAAAATTAAATTATTGCTTTGATGGCCAAGATAATCAATGGGAAACTCCATTTATGGCTCTGCCAGGAGAAGACACGTTGAGGCAGGTTGAGTGGAGCAAGCCACTACCTCAGCAGGATAATTTGGATAATTTTTCCACTGTAATGGTTATCAGTCAGCTGAGGCACAGGCCCTGTGCCAGTTCATCAAACGCCAGGCTGAGCTGTCTGATTTTATCTTCACATTTGAATTAGAATACCATTTTCAACCAGAAAGAAAAATATTTTTAAACTGTTTCATTTACCAGTCCCTGCATACAAGCACCTGCCCCTGCAGCCAGAGTCAGGGCTGGGTGATGGCCAGAGAGGCTGAACAAATGACCAGGGCAACATGATCCTCTGTCCTCAGTCGACTCTTGGGCAACAGTGCTGGCTAAATGAAATGCTGGAACATGCCTCTGCTTCTATGCCATTTCCACATTGCTTAAATCTTCTTGTTATACCCCACCAGTCGAAACAAGGCATTGGAAACACCATGAATATGCAGATCAAAACTCAAACGAAAAGATAAGAGCACTGAAGTCTCCTGCCATGATGGAGATAGAAAAAAATCCAACCAGGAGCACTTCTAATGCAGCCATCTGAAACCAGATGTTTGAAAACTTTGTCACATTGAATCTCTGTTGCCTTCAACATGCAACATGCACAAACCTCACCCTGTCACGCATTGGGAAATGGAAAGTGAAACCAGCAGTAGCTCCACTCCAGCTTCTTGGTCACTCTCTCCTTTTTATACTTTAAGTGAGTAACTTAAGCTCAGAGCTTCACTGTGTGTCCCTGGAGAGATGACTGGCCAGCCAGTGGGGTTTGGGGGGCACTGCTGCCCACATGGATGCTGCTCCCCACACAGCACGGACTGCTGGATGCTGTTGCCAGCAGAGGAGGAGGAGGCAAAGTGCCTGCCTTTATCCCACTCACTCAGAGGGGCTGAGCCCTTTCTTCTACCCACCTACTCCTCTCATGTTCTAGAAACACCCGATAACATCTACCCCATGACCCACAAAGCACTGGCAGAACAGATGGTCTGGATGAAAGGAAACTCCACTGCAGAGGCAACTATTTTAAAAGGGAGTATTTTAAACTTATGCCCACGCCGGCATGCTGGGTGTGAAACTATCACCCTCTCCACACTCCCCACCTCCCAGCACTTATCCTCCATCCTGACTCCCCTCCACACCACAATGCCCAAGAGTGGGCAGCCCTGCCAGCAGCACAGAAAGGAAAACAGAGCTGCTGAGCATAAAATGCAACTGTTCTGTACGTAAATGGTTAAAGACACCCAGAACCTGCAGCCAGTGCAGATCCAAACATTTCTGTATAAACAGTTTCAGGCTCTTCTGGAAACCCCTGTTCCTCTTGTCCCACGTGGGTGTCAGAACAGAGATGCATGCTGGAAGAAATCCAACCCACCCTGGAGCCAAGAGCAGGGGTTGGCATTCGAGCATGATCTGCCACACCGCACTCCCCCAGCAATGGGGCAATCCTCCTGCTTATATCTTTCCCAAACCCACAGCTGTAACTTCTGCTACAGGGATAAGCACTGACATCCAGGCACTTGCTCGGAAAGTTTTTGGGGGCTCTAGAAAGCCATGGCTGTGAGAGGGGCTAGGCAAGAGCAGGCACTCTCCCAGAGGGAACCAGAGTGGAATCAAGTCAGACAGATGTCAGAAGGAGGGGACAGCCATGGAAGAATTAAAGTGGAGCTGGAAGAGAATGGCTCACCCAGTGAGGCACACACCAGCCTGCAACATTCAACAGCAGCAGCAGGAAAATCAAATAGGGCAGAGTTAACAGCCTTCAGCAACACCTGTTTCTTCCCACTCAATTAAAACCAAAGCCGCTGATTGATCCACACATCCCTTTCTTTCCGTAACAATAAACAGTGACGCGACCCCACAGAAGCCTGCCTATCACCCACCACCATCAGACAGGCCATTCTCTGGAAGCACACCGAAAGGTTAGAAAATCAGACACCACTGCCCATGGAAGGAGCAGGGCAACTGAGGATCAGAGCCAGGGGCTGTGTGTGAGGGAAATCACAGAATAAAGGAATCATTTGTGTTGGAAGGGACCTTAAAGCTCATCTCATTCCACTCCACTGCCATGGGCAGGGACACCTCCCACTATCTAAGGTCATTCCAAGCCCCATCCAACCTGGCCTTGGACACTTCCAGGGATGGGGCAGCCACAGCTTTTCTGGGCAACCTGTGCCAGGGCTTCACCACTCTCACAGGAAGAATTTCCTCTTAACATCTCATCTAAATCTCTCCTCTTTTACTTCAAAACTGCTCCCCCTTTTTCTATCCATGTAAAAAGTCTCTGCATCTTTTTCCAAGCCTCCTTTAAGCATTTACAGGCTGCAGTGAGGTTTCCTCAGAGCCTTCTCTTCTCTAAGATACTCAAAGTTGCTGAGCTCTCCCCTCTGCCTGCAGGCCCACTGGCAAATGGAGCTGCCTGTGTACTGGGAATCTCCCACCTCAGTATCAGGAAAGCTGTATATTTTTAAAATTTGCATTATTTGCAGATGAAGTTTCTCTCTGGACACTCTGGCAGCAGGATGAGGCAGTTTCATCTGGGACAGCAAGGGCAGCACTCTGCACAGCTGCAGTGCAGGGCAGTGCAGGCATACAGAGGGAAAAGCGGGTTTTAGTAAGGGCAGCTGATCCCTGGAGCACACAGTGATCATTCCTAAGGGGGCTGAGGGCAGACCTCACTATGCTCTGAAGCTTCCTCATGGGGGGCAGCTTTGATCTGTGTGCCAGTGACAGGACTCAAGGGAATGGCTGGAGCTGTGTCAGAATGGGATTACAATGGATATTAGGAAAAGGTTCTTCCCCCAGAGGGTGCTGGCACTGCCCAGGCTCCCCAGGGAATGGGCACGGCCCCGAGGCTGCCAGAGCTCCAGGAGCCTTTGGACAGCGCTGCCAGGGATGCCCAGGGTGGGATTGTTGGGGGGTCTGAGGGGGTTGGGCTGGATGATCCTTGTGGGTCACTTCCAGCTTGGGATACTCTCTGGTTCTATGCAATGCCAGGATAAGCTGCTTCCCTACTTCTCCCTCAGTCAAGAGAGAAAACTGCAGGTTAATCTGATCACCATTTCACCTCAGGGCACCGCTAAATTTGATTTCAACTCTGGAAGAAGCTTCTGCTGGAAATCATTATCTCCATACCCTGGTGGCAGAGCAGGACATGCCCCTGCTGCGTGGCTGCTTTGCTCATAACCTGCCACATGCACACAGGTCCAGTTTTTTGGAGGTCTTGTAACCATGTTAGGAATCCATCAGCATGATACTGGGTTCCCCCTCCAGCAAAGGGACAAGGCAGGCAGCTGCCACTGTTGAAGCAGCTGTTGTGAGACAGCTCTACCAGAGCCTCTGGGAAGGTCACAGCAAAGGGCAGGGCTGCCAGAGGGACAAGGGACAGCAGGACGGGCTCAGAGTGAGCTGCATGCCACAGCTCTCTTGCCAAATCCTCTGGTCTTGGAAACCCTTGGAAAGTCACTGCATTAGTTTCCTCCTAGCACAGCAACAGTAACCATAAGCAGCCATCTCAAGCACTTGGCAGCAGGAAAGGAGCAAAAAGAAGGGAGCAAAACTACCAGGATGGCAGAGGAAAGCCAGCTGCCACTGCACAGGACATGGCGGTGGCTGTCAGGGCTTGGATGGTCTCCAGCCCCAGCACTGCCACGTGCAGCACTTGGCCCCTTGGACATGGTAGCCTGGCTACAAGGAAAAGGGTGGGCCCATGGAATTGTAGAGAAAACACTGAAAATGGGCCTCCAGTGTAAAAGAGAGAGCTTTGAGGGAACTTGAATCCTTTGTGCTAAGAAGCATCAGTTGCTTTGTGCACCTCTGTCAGTTCCCCAGGTGGGAATGTGCCACACAAGGAAGGTGCTTTGGGATGCCCTGCTCCTCTGAAGTCCCCATGCCCTTCTGTGCTGCTCCTCCTGCCAGGGAAGTCCTAAGCTGGTTCTATGATAGGCTTGTTCAAACCTTTCCCAATACAGGTGAGTCGGGCTACCAGGCACAGGGTGACCCCACGTCCAGTCCTTGTGCTACTGCATGCAGCCCAGCAACACACGGCTGGAGAGCAGGAACCCAGCCTGTAATTCCCAGTGCCAAATGGGAATAGGAGCTTTCTGAGACCATCACACAGGCTGGTGCCAGACACAAACTTCTCCTTTGGTGGGACATGCTGTTGACAGATCCAAGCAAGTTCACTTAGCATCACAAATATTTAAACTTCAAAGAAAATGTCAAAACCAAAGATGAAGTGTGCATCAATAGGTACTGCTGGCTCCAGCTGGGCAGTCAGTGAGGGCACAGGAACCCAACACACCCTCACCGCTGCTCTGTGCCCTGGTGCCCACTGGAGTGAGGACAAAAGGCAGCAAAATATTTGTGGGGGTTCCTGTGGGCCTGGCTTACACCTCTGTTCAGACCCTGGGCAGGAACTCTTGTTTTCAGTGTTGAAGTTTTGTTCATCAGCTGTTAGGGCTGATCAGAAAAAGGTTTGATTTGGGGATTGCTGGCAGAGGGACACCAAGGCAATGTTTCAGGCACCAAAGACAAGTATGGAGGCAAGGGTGATTTCTTAGGGCAGAGGAGAGTACAAAATGCTTTTGAAGCAGCAGCAGGTTTTCTGCCGTTTTCTAAAATAGGTTCTGCCACTCCTGGTTGCTTTCAGCTCTGAACAAGTGTGAAGTGGTGGCACACTCCAGGATGCTTTTCCCAAATCCCTCCACAATTCTCCTAGCTGCATTCATGGTGAGGGGTTTCCTCATAGCATAGAAGCACACTTAGCAGTCACCTCCACTTCAAACCTTGTGACTTACAGCTTTTTATTCTCCAAGGGACAAATGTCAAAACTATTAATTTTTGGGCCACCACAAGAAGGCTGAGTTGGTTTCAGAAGTGAAGAGCAGACCCTCTGCAGCCGGGGCTTTCCAACCCCCTCCCACGCACACTCTCCAGCACTCCCTGTGGCTTTACCTCCCACCACAGGTTTGGACAGGAAATTGCCTCATGTCTGGGTAGCCAGCTACACTAATTACTGTGGGGGCTGTAAGCATGGCTGGGACGTGTTTGTGGGCCTCAGCTCTGCCTCTGGAAAGTAAAGATGTGTCTGATCCCTTTTCCAAAAGTAGCACGTCCTTTTGGTCACCTGCATGTGCAAAGTCAGGGATTCTCTCACCAGAATTTTGTCTGGTCCTTCTGGGCAGGCTGGAGCTAGCTGCAAACAGCACTTCACCAGGCCAGAATTCGGAGCCAAAACCTTCAGAAGAAGACAATAAATGCTGTACTGGGTTTTAAAGAGAAGGCTGGTCACCCTGATACAGCAGCACCAAGTGTTCCTGCCACAACACCTCGAGCATTGTGCCCCACACAGACAACACTGATACAACACTGTGAGGTACAACTTTGTGGAGCAGGAGACAGGTGAATGAGCTCCAAAGACCAACAGCTCTCCTCTAAGCAATGTGCAAAACCCTGAAGATGAAGTTTCAGCCTTAGCTGAAAATCACCACCAAAACCTGTTGGGGCATTCCCGGGGTGCAGCTGGGAAGGAGGGGCGTGACACAGTGCACAGGAGGAACCCCTGGCTCAAGGCCCTCAGCAGCACTTTTCAAGAGGGAATTTTCCCCAGATAAGGTGTGGTAGGGGTTCTACAGCATCTCCTAAGTATGAACAGTGGGCAGAAAGGAATGCCTGGTTATCCTGTTCTTCTGGTGCCATGAAGTCACAGAGCCCAGAAGGGGCTGCAGACATCCTTTCTGACACCACAGGCTTTAGAGTAACATCACTCGGGTCTGGAGTTTCTCACTTTCTGCAGCCTTCCAGGTTTCACTTACAAAGAACTCTCTAAAATCAAAGTGACAACATAAAACTCGAGGAAAGCACATTCCCTCCAGCATGGATTGAGCCAGCTTGTTCCCACACCTGACTGTTGCTCAGCCTCAGGACATGAGCTCATCTGAGCCCCACAAAACTTAGTTTAAATACAAATGTCATGTTTAAGCTTAAAACTTAGTTCTCCTTCCTAAAATTGGACAATTTCATTTCCTTATGTCTCAGTTAATTCTGTTTCCAGCTGAAGAGGGCTCAGTTAAATCCCCTGTCTGGGGTAACCACGGGGAATGCCAAAGCTGACATTGTGTGTGCCCCTCCTCAGACCGCTCCTCCCATCCCAGTCCTGGGGGGAGGGCACAGGAAGGGAACTGGTGGGATGAAAAGCATAAATAAAAGGTGTATGAAAACTGACAACGATATGTTGATGAACAGCAGAGGGACGTCGGCAGCTAGAGGTACTGTAAGGCAGGAGGAAAAACATACCAGAGCTGAGGAACCACAAACTCCCTCTCCTGGATATCACCAGGACCGTTTTTGAGGTTTTTCCTTTTGCTTTAATGGGATGGGTTTAGTTTCTGCTGCCCTCCTCACTCGTTGCTCTTGAATCTAAAGGCTCATGCCCACAGCCTGATTTTTCAAATGTACATGCAGACAGACTCATCAGGAAATAAGGTCACAAATAAAAGGAAAAACCCTTCAGCCCCCCCACAAACTACTTTATCCAAATGCCACTAAATAGTTACAAACTCTGAAAAAATGCAGCCATAAATCCAGACTTAAACATTTCATATGGTCCACACAGCTAGAAGCAGAAGTGTAAGTCATATCCAAGCAGACTGCACTCATTCAGTTTTGTGTTTCCCTTTGAGAGCCAAACTTTAGTCTGCCGGAACAGAAAGCAAAACTGAAATCCATTTTACTCCTTTTTTTGAGGCTTAAGCTTTCCAGCTGCAGAACATTTTTTCCCTGTGCATGCCCTGATAAGATTAGCAAACCAGAAGTGACAGTAACTCTTGATTTGCAAGGGGAGAGCAGCCTCTCTCAGCACAACAAACCTCAGATTTTTAAATTAGCAAACAGTGAATTCACTCTGAGGGACTTTCCATGTCCTGTCGGAAAGAGCTCTGAGGGACTTTCCAGAGTGGGAGTGCTGAGCTGCTGCAGGACTTTACCCACAGCACAGCTACAGATGCAGCTCTTCTGCACCAGGCAGCTCTGCATCGTGGCCCTGAAGGCTGGGTTTAACCTCAGCCCAAGGTACCAAGAGGCTCTGGGCTAACACAGCCATTTAACACCTCCTTTTCCAGCCCTCCTCAGCCACACACGTGGCTCTGGAAGCCTTGAGACAGCCAGTCCTGATTAAATGCCACAGCTCTTTGGCATCTGGGAGGAGATAACACAAGCCGGACCTTGCTTCCTCCCACCAGTTCCTAGGAAAGAGCCAGCTTTTCCTGAGAGGGCACAAAATAACCTCCTTCCTTAGGCTGAATGCCACCAGGGCAGGCAGGAGAGATGACTCAGCTCCTGAGAGGAAGCAGCCAGCACTGCTCCAAAGCCTCGCACAAGACTCCCCAAGACTCACAAAAACCCCTGGCAGAGAAGATGTGTGCCACAAACCCACAGCCCACACACTCCAGGGCCACACCTCTACCAATCATCCTTTGTCCCAGCAAATGCCAGACTGGGGCTTGGGAAGATCAGGTGGAGAGTAAAAACAAGGTACAGACTCATCCATTCAGGAGCTCTTCATCAGCTGTGTGCAAGGTTCTGTGGCATCACATGCTCCTGCAGCTCTGAATCCAGGACAGGTCACTGCCCTTCTGAACTCCCAGTGGAAGCTCTGGATGGACTCCAGCACTCAAACACTTGGCAGAATGCATACGGAGAACCTTTGGCAGCTTAAGATTTTTGCTGAGCTCTGCAAGAACACACTAAGACCTTCTTTAAAACCAGAAGAAAAAGTTTAGCACAGCTCATCAGCCACAGCACAATCAGCACTGGAAGTTGCTGACAGATATAATTTGGCTTAGTATAACGAAGATGAGCTCACTATAATCATTGCAGAAGACATCAGACTTCTGGGCACTAGCAGAAATCAAAGCATGGAGCAAACAATCTGCAGACACCACCAGCACAGCCTGAATTTGAAACTTCAGTAACAGGGTACCCTGTTCCCTGACATGCAATCCCCAAACTCTGTGCTGTGTGAGTGTTAAGCTTTTCACCTGACACTTCTTCAGCCCCACATCCACACCACGAGCCCCTCACAGATGTACAAATGGGGGCTCACAGCAGCAGATCCATTTAGCACCAACATCCTCATCTCTTGGACTGAACTTTGAGCACACAGCAGAAGGCTCAGACAGCAGGACAAGGAAGCAGAGCTGCAGAAGCATCTCTCTGCTAACAGGCTCAAGAGTACGGACAAAACGCTCAGGCCTGATGCACAGCTGTTGCTTCTTCCTTCCACCTTGCAATGGCATCGAGAGAATTCCAGTGTTAGCCTGGACAGACCGAGGTTAAACCTGTTCCTGAAACACATCTCAGTCACTACCAAAGCTCTGTGAACCACCAGGCTATGACCTTTACCTGAAGCAAGTGTTAGAGTGATATAAAATGTATTCCTCTTATCTCAGGCCTCCTGTGTGGTGGTCCTGCCATTTCAAAAGGGATGACAAAATTGTCCTTCAGGAGCCAAAAGCTTCACATACATTCATATGCTATGGATCAAGCACCCACAGCCACAACTAAAATCTGGACAAAAAAGCTAGTGAGTGCTAGTAGTAGCATTTCTTCTCTCTCTCCTCGAGGAGAAATGAGGTGGAAAAAACATCCTGTCCAGCAGCCTTGTGTCTCAGAACAGCTTGGGGTGATGGGGGACCAGACAGTACTCAACATCCAGTCCCACTGCCCTGGTAGCTCTGGAGACAGCTGAAATGGGATCAGGTCATTTTCTGTGAGCTGATGGAGTCTGAAGAGTTTTAGGTTCACAAAATGCAGAGAAACTCACAACCATTTCATGGCACAGCAATTTCTTGACAGTCTTGTACAGCAGAAAAGAGCTGCAAAGAAAGCAGGTGGTTCCCATCATGGAAGGGACATGCCCACAAGCAAATCCCTGTGATCACAAACAAACCTGAACTGATCTCAGTCAAGCCTGTGCCCTCAGCAGGGCACATAAACCCTCACTCAGGAAACCTCTCCAGCTGATAGTGAAGTCCAGGGATTTGAAAACTTTTCCCCACTGTCAGCAGGCACAGACAACACCCTGAGCCTTTCCCAAAAACAGAGGAAAGAAGGATGCAGATGTGCCAAGCCTTGCTTTGGCCTGTACCTCGTACTCTTTGATAGTTCCCTTCCAGGTGCAGCCACTGTTGATGCAGACAGCAGGCAGACTCTCCACCTCCCGCCGTGCCGCGTTGTCTGGGAAAGCCTGAAATGGAAAAAACAAGCAAACCACAAATATTACTGAGGAGTAGCAGTTTTGATCAGGACTTAGAATTCTTTCTGAAAACTCCTCCCAGATCAGTTGCCCCATCAACCCTCAGAGGTGTGTGAACAGCAACCAAATTGCTGTGACAGCTTTAAGTAGGGCACCACTACACACACACGTGACCTGGATTTCAGCACTGAGGAGTCCAACACAGTAATCACCCTTCTCACTGCTGAAGAAAAGGGTTCCTAGGAATAAGGGGTTCTCAGAGCTCATGTTTTAAACAAAAACTGCAACTGGTATTACTGACACCAGTGATCTGTTAGATTTTTTTTCAATGTGTTTTTCCTTACCGAGTTTGTTTCCAAAATAGAAATTCCTTCTTCATATATTCCTTCCTGGATACAGCTGGCACACTTTTGAGGTCCAGCACTATCAGACAGAAAAATAATTATCAAACACAACAACAAAAAATTATGATTTAACAATAAATTGATTTTTTGTAACTTTATGAAATGATAGTGTTTTCTTATTTTTAAAGCAACACATTGAGCCTTTGCTTGTGTGTATTTCTGATGCCTACTTATAATTTTTTTCTTCTGCCAATTAATCATTCTATGAGGCTTCCCTCACTCAAAGGTAGGAGTGAGACAGAACACAAGGAAACTTCTCTGGAAACCAGCTTGTGCTTAAACCTCTCCCGTTTTGACACAACAATGAAATGATGACTTTATGACTGTGATGAGGACGGAAGGAGATGGGTGATAGACCGGGACTGCCTCCTCAACGGCAAAAACAATGCAGGGGATTCTGGAAAAGAGAACTTTGAAGCAACAACAAAGGCAAGTCAGAGATTACACATTCCCTTAGAGAAGAGGTGATGTTGAACCTCAATGATTGAACACAGACCCCTTACTGAGAAGGTCCTGAAAACGACACTTTTCTCTGCTTTTGTTCTCGAAAATGCCTTTTCAAGCATTTTGCCTCCCCTCTGAAGGCACAGCAGTTACCTGATGATTTTTTTCAGGCAGTAGGAGCAGTAGCGATGGCCACACTGTGCCTGGAACGGCCGCCTCAGGATGTTCTTGCAATCGGAGCACAGGTATTTGACCTCCAGTTTAGTTCCCAGGATCTCCTTTGCAAACCCAGGCTGGTTTAGATCCAAAGAACCAGGTGGAGAAGAGTTTGCTGCTGCCATGTGAACGAAAAGTTCTGGCTGTATCTCCAGAGACTGAAAATAAAAGTATTTTCTCCAAGTGATTATAATTGCATGGAAGTGATTTGTCATATGAACTGTGTTACTCACAGACTATTAGACTGTCCCCCAACACAAGTGAACAGACTGATGTAAACCACACCACAAGCCTGCCTTCACCTCTCAAATATGGAGAGGTATATTCAATATAATTGAATTTTAGAACTAAATCCAGGACACAGAGACAGGAAGGACAGACCTAATAAAACCTCCTGTCCAAGTTGACTGAAATCCAGCCTGTTTAGAGATACCAAGCCTTCTTGCTCCAAATAAGTTAAAAAGCTGTCTTATAGGTGATGAGAAATAAATATAATAAACTCAGTTCACCAAAAACCTGTTGGCCACCACAGCCTGCCAATGCCTGCTTTCACTCTTGTCAGCTGCCAGGAGGGACCAGAATTCTGCCCAGAGGCAGCCAGTCCCGGATGCTCCTGGGGGGAAGCTGGGCACACAGTGGAGCCCAGATTTAGTGGTGGTGCCCAACGAGGCACGGAGGGGTCTCCACAGGAATGGAAAATGAGGACACAAGAGGCACGAGCAAATCGGAAAGGATGAAAATAACAAAAGGGTTTTTTTCGGCTGCTTATGCATCTCATACCTCTATTCCCTGTGACTACATGTCACAGCCACCTAAAACACCTAAGGAGCACATCCGGGGAGTCCCAGGGTTTGGGTGCGAAGAAACCTTAAAGCTCATCTTATTCCACATCCTGCCATGGGCAGGGACACCCTCCACTACCCCAGGCTGCTCCAAGCC
>VZSR01000692.1:269664-299787 GCA_013398615.1 Brachypodius melanocephalos
TGCTGGAGGGGGACCCAGAGGGACTGTGGTGCTCAGCCTGGGGCCACCTGCCCCTCCCGGGGTCCCACTGGGGACAGCCATCTCCCGCTGCACTTCCCGGGTGAGCAGCCCCTGGTTCTTTGGAAACGGCCCGGAGCGAGCCCTGGCACCCTGAGGAATTGTTTTAAAGTCACTTTTGGTCATTTTGGGTACCAGTGAGCCCTCACCTACCTGCGCACAGAGTGCCATGACCTCCTCGCCTCCCGTGGCTTTGGGGCCAGGCGGAGGCCAGCGGTCGGGAAGGATGGGCGGTGGCAGGACGGAGACTGCAGGACGACGACAGCAGGAAAACTGTCCTGTGGGGGAAACGCGCGGCGCAGCTCGCATTGAGGTCACGGCGAGGTGCTTTTCACAGGGGAACTTGTTCGGCAAAAGGTCGCAACGGCAATTTGTCACCCGGGGTCCCCAGCCTGACTGTCCCCCTTGCCCGGCTCCGGCGCGGGGGCTCCGGGGCTGTACCGCCTGCTGCGCCGGCGGGGCGGGGAACGGACACGTTCTCACTGCGGGGAATTCACCCGGTGCCGGGGAAATCCTCGCCCTCAGAGCCGGGCGCAGTGACAGAGCAGTGACACAGCGGCCAAGGTGATTCCCCCGGGAGCCTGGCTGCCAAGACGGGGCCGGAGAGGAGCGAGTGGAAGTGAAGGGCGCGGCAGGGCCGTGGGGGGCTCGGGGCCGGGTGCTACTCAGACACCGTCAGGGCGGGATGCATCCTGTCAGGGAGCCGAGGACAGCACATCCTTGCCTCTGTCGGCACCGGGAATGGCACGGGCACAGCTCCCGTGGGATATGCACCGCTTCACCCACTGCACTGCAGCAGCCCTTTTCCCAGCACAGCCGTACTGGTCTGGGAACACCGGCATGGACAACTTGGTGATGTCATCCAGTGAAGAAAAATCCTGTCTGCACTTCCTGAAATGCCCGTGACCTGGCTGCAGTGCCAGGGCAGGATATGCTGTTCCCAAAGGGACAGGAAAACCCGCCCCTAAGGCTTGGTTGGAACGCCCGCCGCGGGACGGGACCATGGGGCTGCTCCCAAAGAAGACGGGATGGGACGGAACGCCCCGGAGTTGCTCACGATAGCCGTGGGACGAGATAGGAGCACCCAGGGCTGTTCTCAGTTCTGTTGTGACAGCCCAGCTCCTCCGGACGGCCCGAGGAGAGTCTTGCACCCCGCTAATGTCCCACCTCCAGAGCTGCTTTCTCTTGTTCCCTGGGAGCCGGGGCCAGGCGCGCTGCGGTGACAGATGACAAACGTGAAAAACAAAGTTCACGCTTTAAAATTTTTGAAAGTTTAATAGGGGACAGAAAGGGACAATATCAAACGCTGGAGCGGTTTTGGCGATCGGCCAAAGAACACACCGTTAGCTTAAAACAATGTTCTCTATATACTGTTATATTACTGGGGGTACAGGCATATTCATGAGTTTATACATTATTCAAACATTCTTGTGAGTGTTTGATGTTCTAGAAACCCTTTTGTTTGGTTTTAAATTTTGACTTGTCTGCATGATATCCTGTAGATTAGGTCAATATATTTTATTTCTTGTGGTTCTATCCAGGTGTTTCACACTCCTTGATAACAAGGAGTCAATAAATTCTTCTCCAGGACTCTGTTTTTTGTCAGTTATCTTATCACTCGGAAAGGTCAGTCCACAGATCTGAGAAACAACATGTTTTATACCATTCTCTGAGTTAGTTACACAAAAGTATTTTAACATTTCAGAGTCTCTATTTTAATATTTTGCTAAGGCCTATGACATATTTATCATGTTAATATTTATATAAGCTATATGGTGCATACATAAACTGATAGCTTATATTATACTAACGAGCAGTTAAAAGGAATTATAAATTGTACCATATCAAAATACTTGTGATTAATAACAACATGCAAAAGCTAACACATAAATGTGAAAGCCAACATAATATTGTCATTTATAACACAAATGACAGATGACAAACCCCCAGGCCCTCCCAGCACCTGACTTCTGAGCAATGCTTGGACCATCACCGTGACCAGGATCTGGCCACTTTGTCATGGGAACACCCCCAAAAAAACCCGCTCGGGGAGTGTTAACTCTGTGCCCTCTCGCTTCAGAAATGACGAGAGCAGGAGCAGCTTTTCATGCCTTTGCTGCGAAACTTTCTGGGTGATTCTGATGCAGTTTAGGGATTTTCTTAGGGATTGGATCACAGAATATCCTGAGCTGGAGGGACCCACAAGGATCACCCAGCCCAGCCCCTGTCCCTGCACAGACCCCCAACAATCCCACCCTGGGCATCCCTGGCAGCGCTGTCCAAAGGCTCCTGGAGCTCTGGCAGCCTCGGGGCCGTGCCCATTCCCTGGGGAGCCTGGGCAGTGCCAGCACCCTCTGGGGGAAGAACCTTGCCCTGCTCTGCAGCCTGAGCCTGCCCTGGCCCAGCTCCAGCCCTTCCCTGGCTCCTGTCCCTGTCCCAGAGCAGAGCTGGGAGCTGCCCCTCAGCAGGAGCTGCAGCCCCCGGTTTGAGCTCAGTATCGCCCTATCTAGGCTGACCCAACTCAGTGCCCTCAGCCGCTCCTCCCCTGGCCCTTCCGGACCGTGCCCATGCCCGTGCCCGTGCTGTGGACGCTCCGCCGGGCTCCCCGCAGCACGAAGGCCCCGTGGCACAGCCCTGCCCTGCCGGTGCCCGCGGGCGGGCCCGGGACCAACGGGCCAGGACAAACCAACACAGCGAACCGCCGCATGCTCGGTTCGGTTGGCCTGGCAGGGCTATTGGTCAACGGGTCTGACAGCGCTGCAGGACGAACCAATCCCTGTCGGGTGCCGGGTGACCGGCAGGCTTAACAGCCAATCGTAGTGTGCATAGGCACATGCTGTCCGCCCCCAGGTTGGCGTGCGCACCAGCCAATTGCATAAGGAGAAAGGTGATTGGCAGGGTGCTACGCCTGTCAAACGGAGTACGTCACGCCTGGGGGCTGTTAAGCCAACAGTCCATGCAGGAACCACGGCCCCGCCCGCTGCGCTCGCGCCTGTCCCCGCCTATGAGCGGCCGTCTTTCCTGATGGGCGTGCGCCTCGCCCTATCAGCGGGCGCCGTGCGGACACGCCTCCGGAGGCGGGCGGTGGGCGGTGCCCGGCGGCGGGCGCGGCCCGAGCGGGGTAGGAGCAATGGCGGAGAGCGACTGGGACACGGTCACGGTGCTGCGCAAGAAGGGCCCGAGCGCGGCCCAGGCCAAGTCCAAGCAGGTCAGCGGGGGGAGCGGTGGGGGCCGGGTGTGGGGCCGGGCAGGCGGCGGGCCTGGGCTTGGCGTGGTGGAGGCCACCGCCCCGAACAGCGCCGCGCTCACCGCGCACCTTCGCTCTTTCCCCAGGCGATCTTGGCGGCCCAGCGGCGCGGCGAGGACGTGGAAACCTCCAAGAAGTGTGGGTATCCCGCGGGGGGGCGGTCCGGCTTGAGGCGGCTGCCTGGAATGGGGAGAGGGGGCAGGAGGCGGCACCGCCCGGCTGAGCCAACGATCCCGAGCTGGGCCGTAAGGCGCAGCCCAGGGAGCCCTCGGGATGACATCCTGGAGCTGCCTCTGAGCTTCTGGGTGCCCAGAGCAGAGCTCAGTTTGGTTTCTGCAGAGATCTTGGAAGAGCTTTTATGATCTCAAAACTTAAACTCTCTGTTTCGGCAGCTTATTTCTCTTGCGAATTTGAATGCCTGCCGATCTTTCTATGGTGCTGCTCTTTACAATTGTTTCGTCTCCAATGTAAATTGCTGGGTCCTCTCAGTGTAGGGAGACGATTCTGATTGTTGAAAATAAATAGAGAGATGATCCTTGAAGAAGGTTAATCAGCTTTATTGGGACACCAAATGTCAGAGACTAATGTGAGAGAAAGGGTTCAAACTAGGGCTTAAATACTATATCTAACATGAGAGAAAACGCGTTTTTGAAGCTCAGTCTTTCAGCAAAACTAAGTACAGTTAGAGTTTATTAATAAAAGGTGTCAGAAAATTGCTTAAAAGCTGCTTACTTGTGCTGTCTCATACTTGAGCAAGCACAATTGAAGTTCAAGTATTGACTTCTCTGTGCTGCAGCACAAAGGTGTGTCTGCAGCAAAGTTTGAGCATTAAATCCCCAAGGAAAAGCAAGACTTGCTGTGTCTGCTGCTCTGCTGAAGTTCAGGTGTGAAGTAGGGAAAGGAAAGGGCTCTGTATGGCTGTATGCACAGCACCCTGAACAGGGCTGAGGTAATGGTCCCTGATGGTCAGGATCTGGGTGAGATCAATGTTGATGTTGGTATGTTGAAATCCTGACAGCTCCCTGGGCAGCTGAGGGCTTGGAAGGGCTTGGAAAAAGTCCTTTGATACTTTTTGGCACAGCTCTGAGCCTTATTTTGTTTGTCCTTGGTTGTTTTTTCATTCTTGCTTCAAATGACAGGGGCAGCGGGCCAGAACAAACAACACTTCATTACAAAGAACACGGCCAAGCTTGACCGTGAAACAGAGGAGCTGCACCATGATAGAGTTTCCCTGGAGGTGGGCAAAGTGATCCAGCAGGGCCGGCAGAGCAAGGGCCTCACGCAGAAGGACCTGGCCACGGTGAGTGGAGCTCCTCCAGGTGAGGGTGGGCACCTCTCCTGTTCCTCGTGGGCAGCTGCAGTGGGATGGTGTCACGGGCTGGAAGTTTGGGGAATGCAGTGTCTCTGGTGTCTGATGTCCTGGTAGCTTCAGTTGTCTGGGAAACGTTTTGAGGTTTTTCTCTGCAGTCCTTGAGCCCCAGGCTGGAGGCAGAGTCTCTCTGTGGCTCTGAGCTGGTGGGAGGGTGCTCCTCACTTCCTCCCAGCAGCTCACACCAACCCAAGAGGTTTGTACCATCTGGGCTGAGCAGTGTTAACAACTCCCTGCTGTCCGAAGGAACAGCAATCCTGGTGTTTCCTACTCCTCCTGAAAAGGAGGGAGGTCAAAGTCCATTGGGGATGGATGTCACCAGCGCTGGGACGCTGCAGGGTGGGTGCCAGTGAGGATGGAGTCAGCCTGGGAGCAGCACTTCGTCATCTGTCCTGGCATAATGAGGGGGCCATTCCTTATTTGTGTAAGTCCAGGGGGGCTGCTGCTGAGCGTTGCTGTGTTTGAGACTCATCCTCTCTTTTCAGAAAATCAATGAAAAACCACAAGTTATCGCTGACTATGAATCAGGACGAGCAATCCCCAATAATCAGGTCATGGGCAAGATCGAAAGAGCCATCGGTGAGTTAAGGGAGACTTCAGAAATACTGCCAGTGTTTGGAGGGGTGGTTTGGGGGAAGGTATTTACCTTTTTCCTGTGAGGAACGTTGCTGGCTGGAGTTTATCATGGGTGTGGTGCCATTAAGTCATGTTCTGATAAAACCTGGATCTGCTGACTGAACCAGAACTGGGAGCTCTTGGTCTTTGTCTGCACCTTCATGCCTGCAGCAGTGCCCTGGGGTCTATCCTGGTGTGGTTGCCCCCAAAACCTGGGAGATGCTGAGACCCATGGAAGCCTGATTGCACTTATGGAAGGATTTAGTGTTGGTTTTACTCTCCTGGACTGGTTCCGATCCCATCTGATCAGTTTTTGTTGGAAGTTGGTCTGGTGCTCCTAGAAACTAAAGTAGGATTCTCCTGAACTCTGGTTCCCCTCCTCTCTTGATGTTCTCTTCCTTAAGGCTGAATTTGGTGGAAATAAACGCTTTTGGGTGAATGACTGAGTGCTGATGGTGGTGGTCTCCTTTGTCTTATTCCAGGCCTCAAACTGCGTGGAAAGGACATTGGAAAACCTCTGGAAACCGGCCCCAAAGGGAAATGACAACAAAACCTCGAAATTAGTTTGCTCAGACTGATCTGGTTCTCCTCAACCACTCTGCATATTGCCAAGCTGAACAAGAGGGATTCAGACTTGCTTCGGGGGGAAATCTGCTGAATCTGTACCTGCTGTAAAAAGGCAACCTTAAAGAAGCAATTTTCCTGATGTTTGTTTTTCCTTGCTCCTTTTCAGAGATTGAGGATCTAAACCCCAAGAAAAAAACCCAAACCCTGCCTCTGATTTGCCAGAAAACATGTGCATTTTGGTGTTAGCAGCAGCTGATGTTAAGGCACTTAGGGTGGTCTGAAATGTGATGATTTAATTGAAACAATTTGGGGGATGGTGAGATATATTATATATAAATAATTTGGGAGAGTTGGGGCTTGATTAGAAATGATGACTCAGTCACTGTAGCTCAATGAGTTTGGTTTGTTCTTTCCAGCCTGTTTTAAAGAGATCTATAATAAAGTTTGATACCCTTCAGTTGCCCAGGGGAGCTGCTGCATGTGACCAGCTGGTAGTAAATGTTGTGGCTGGGTGTGACTGGAGCTGCACCACCTCTTCCTTCTGGGATTGTAATGAAAATGGACACCTGGGGTGCCTGGGATAAGGGCCAATGCTGTCACAGCCTTCCTGGCTGTGTCACCTTTTTCTGTGTTGGGGATGGTGCAGCTTGGCCAGCAGCCTGGGGATGGAATCAGTGCTGTGGAGGTGAGGGGAGGCTGTGGGGATCTGCAGAGACATCAGGTGGAGCCTGAGCCCTCCTTGCCCTTCCCCAGCTCTCAGCTCTGGTGGACCCTCATTTCTGCAAGCAGGACAGGGCTGTGGGGATGGTGCTTGGCGTGACTGAGGTGTCACCTAAGGGGGTCACAGCTGGGTGGGAGGTAGACAGGCTCTGGTCACAATCTGGGAAAGCAGGATGTCCCTCCAGCTGGACATGGGGGCTGGGAGTAGCAATATACAGGAGGTCTCCTTGTGCAGGATCTGAGCTGGGCTGTGTGTGGGGCTGGGTTTGGAGTTCACAGTGTTAAGGTGGGAAAGCTGGGGGTGAGGGAGGGGTCCTGGGCTTAGGTGCATTGGGTGCAGGGTGGGAGTCTAGGCCCTGAGCCCAGCCTGCCCCTCAGGAACATTTTTGGTTTTCCCAGTGACATCATTTACCAAGTGCATTCACAAGGTGTGTGGGCAGCAGGTGGGCACCTGTACACCGGAGTAGGAGCTGCCTGCTGTCCTCAGGGGTGCTGTGTGGTGCACCCCTCTGCTCCCTGCCTTCCCACCCTCCCCAAAACCAGCAGAGACACTGAGCTTCCTCCCCCTGGGGACTCTATGTCCTGGGAGCTCTTCTGCTTTGTCCTGGCCATAGGAAGTGGCTCACACCCTCTGCAGCATGCACTGCTCTTCTCAGCTCTGGGCTCTTCAAGCCCCCTTCCATGGCCAGAACCCTTTTTGGATGAGGACAGCCACTGTGACAGCTCCCACTCCTGCCCCCTGCCAAAGCACGGGCACATTGCTGTGTCTTGGAAGCAGAAAATTCATGTTACAAACAACAAAAATGCTTTTCCCGAGCACTTGGAGGTAGGGGTGACAGTGGTGTGTCCCTGTGTGGGACATGCTCCCTGGCTCACCAGCTGTCTGGTGCCAGGGGCAGAGAGCAGGCAACGGATGGAGTGTGGATTCCTGTTGAGGGGTGGTCTGTCCAGGGGCAGGAGGCAATTCCTGCAGCTGGCTGCTAATTTGAAGACTCATCTCCCTCCCTTGAAGATATAATGACCTTGTCCTGCAAAGAAAAGTGAGTGGGAATTGGTAACAAACATGGGCTGTCTGCTGTGAAATACCAGGATTTCTTCCAGGCTGCAGTGAGGACAATCTGTGCCCTGTGATCCCAGCAGAGGCACCAAACCCCCAGTGTGCCCGGGGGGGCTCCATGTTTGTTGTTGGAGTCCGTGCTGGGGCTGGTGGCTCTGCTGCAGATGTCATGGCACCGGATCTGTCCAAGGGACCTGCAGCTTAAGCCACCTTGCACTAATTTAAGCGCTGGCTGAATGTTGAGCCAGGTTTCCCAAACCCCCATCCCATAAGACTCTGGGGTGGGGTCACACTCGGCTCTTTCTGGAGCAGCTCCTGGCGGCAGCAGCACATTTGGATCAGTCCTACAGCTCGGGGTCACTTGGTTGTCAACAAGCAGATAAGAGGCAGAGCCCTTTGCACCTCCTTGTCGCGTTGGCCAAATGCGGGGTCAGGGAGAACCTGCTGGCATTTGCTGAGCTTTTAGGAAAAAGCTATTTTGGCACAGCTGGGGTAATCAGGGAAGTCCTTCACCCTGTCCTTACATCTCGGAAGGTGATGTTGTCGAAGCCCTGGGGAGTGTTGCTCTCTGCCGGTGTCCTGCTCGCCAGCCCTCGCTGTTTCAGCCAGTACCAGCCGCCAGCAGCCACCAGCGCCACGATGACGAGGGCCAGGAGCAGACTGAGCACTATCTCCGCCACAAAACCGCCGGAGCGTTTCTCTGCAGGGGGAGGAAATGCTGTCAGGCTCGACCCACTGCCCAGAGAGCCGCCTTCAGCCTCAGCCCAGCACCCCGGGCAGCTCCGGGTTGACCTTTCATAGCCAGAGCTCCCCCTCCCCACCGCCCGCACCTTCCACTGGACTCTCCAGGCTGGAATGGCAGCCCACTCTGGCGGTGTACATAATGTCATCCAGTGCCACCGTCCCCTCCATCGGCCACCTCCGTGTGGTGATCTCAAAACTGATCTGCGGTGGAAGGTGGGTTCTGGGGGGGCTGATGCACCCCCGAAGGCAATCTGCACCTCAGGGTGGCCCCACTTACCTGGAAGTCACTGGGGCTCTGCACCGGCACCACGGCGCCCTGCCAGCCCCGGCTGCGGTGCCCCGCGACGCTCCACACCGTGCGCTGCCCCGCCGCGCCCTGCAGCGTCACCCGCAGCTCCCCACTGGCTGCGAGGAGGGGCCACAAGCAGCCTGGCATTACCAGCTGCCCCGAGCCCACAAGAGCCACCGACCCCTCCCAGCCATGCCATCCTCTACTGGGGATGGCAGCACCCAGAGGGAATGGAGTGGCCACTGCCCCACTGGAGCTGAAGCAGTGTCCATGGTCCACGGGTGGGGAGGACTGAGGCCCCGACTCCCACAAACGAGACCCAGGGATGGCACCTCCTCCCTGCTCCTGCAGTGCTTACAGAGGTGCTCCGGGATGTCCATGTGGTACCAGAAGCACAAGCAGGAGTCAGTGGCTGCAGGCAGGGGTGGGCTCTCCAGCAGAGCTCTGGTGCCCCTGGTCCCCAGCACGCTGGTGTCGAAGTGCATGTAGTGACCTGGGCAGGCGAGAACAGAGTGCAGGGTGCCCCTCAGTCTTGCACCCATTTGTCCCACCCTGCTTGTCCCACTCTTCCCCAAAATACCCAGAGTGATGCCTGGAGGACGACACAAACCAGCCCTGCACGTCACTGCCCTTGGGGCTGAGCGAAGATGGGACAGTAACGCTGTGGAGCCAGGCCTCACAGGGTGTACTGGACTGACCCCATCCATCCCCAGCTTCTCTTCCTCGCTCTGGCCATGCCAGGGTGCCCGGGCAGGGATGGGTGTTTCCTACCATTCCTTGTGCCCAGGGTGTGATCCTGCTCAGGGCCGGGATACTTGACCAGAGTGATCCCGCTCTTCCAGCCCCAGGCAAAGCTGTGCAAGCGGGGGTCTGAGGGGCTGCTCCAGCCACAAGTGTCCTGCTCGAAGTCACAGGATGCTGGGAGGAAAGCAGGGCTGTGAGACACCCAGTGCTACCCGGCAAGAGATGGGGCACCCCCAGCTTTGGGCCAGACCATGCTCAGGGCAGGAACAGGTTTGTCCCCAGTCCCATGGCTTACATGCCCCCACAGGATGTCCCATCCCCCACTTTTGATTCACAGTGCCCCTGTGGGGCGGGATCTCACCTGGCTCAGGGCAGGCTCCATCTGACACGTGCAGGTCATCCAGTGCGATGTATCCGTGGTCACCCCCAGCCCCCACTGCCTCAAACACCACCTGGGCAGGGCAACGTGCTGAGGTTGGCAGCCTCCATGCACCCATATCACCTCCAGCTGCCCCCAGCACCCCGCCCTGTCTCACCTGCCAGTCGCCATCAGGCTGTATGGTGATGTGGCTGCGGTGCCAGTTGCTCCCTTCCATGGTGCTTATGCTCAGAACTTTCCTCCTCACCCTGCTCTGCTCCACCAACACCCTGAGGGAGCCTGCCCAGGGCACCCAACATGGAGGAGGGGTCCAGGACTGTGCCGTATGGGGCCCCCACCCATCTGGAGGTGCCCCCAGGTGTCTCAAGGCAGGTGGTGCTCACCTGGAGTCCCAGTGCTCAGCTGGTACCAGAAGGCCAGGCACTGAGCAGACACGGAGAGCTGGTAGGGCTGGGAGGTGAGGGCAGCTGTGTGCCCTGCAGGCAGGGAGACCCTGCCCGTGTTCACCACCATGTAATGGCCTGGAGGAGAGAAGCCCCTGTGCTGTGATCCCTGCCCAGCCCTGCTTGGGAGCACTAGAGGACAACTGGGAACCAGCTTGGGAACCTCCCCAGGATTAGGGATTAGGGAGCCCTGAGGCTGGGAGATTCTGCATTTGGGGAGTTCCAGGGTTGGGAAGGCCTGTGCAGTATTGCCTTCTGCTCATCCTGGGGAGGGCATGGAGGGCAGGGCAGGCATGACAAAGGGAGAGCAGGCAGGGCTGGTGTGGGGTACAGGCAGGACACTCAAAGCAGGCAGGGAGGACACTGAGTGCAGCAGGGAAGCAACAGGGCTGCCATGGCCCCATACCTGCAGCAGTGCCCGTGGTGTGGTCGGCCACAGGGCCAGCGGTGGTGCCGGTGCCGTTGCTCTGTCGCTCCCAGGTGCCCTTTGTGGTGGCTACCAGCCCACAGCCCCCTGCCTCAAAGGAGCAGGAGAGCTCGGCCCCACAGGGTCCCGCTGTCTGTGTGATGTCATCCAGCCCCACGTCCCCCAGGAAACCGTCATTCAGCACCTCGAAAGCCACCTGCCAGCAGGCAGCGGTGTCAGACACCCTGTGCCTTGCTGGTGCCAGGGACACGGGGGCCCTGATCCTCACCTGGTACCGCTGCTGCCCCGTGGCGGGCAGTGTTGCCCATGCCCAGTGCCAGATGCTGCCCTGGGTTCCTCGGCGGGTCCATAGCACCATCTCCTCCTCTCCCTCTGGCAACAGCTTGAGGTTCAGGGTACCTGGGTGGAGGGAGGTGTGGAGGCAGCCATCTCACAGCCCTTGGGGACCCCACTGTCCTCAGAGTGCAGCTGGGCTGGGGCAGCCCTGGGAGGATGCCATGGGGCATGTACCAATTTGTGGGCCAGCCAGGCGGTACCAGAAGGACAGACAGCGTGGGGCAGCGGCCGGCTCCTGGCGGGAGGTGAAGAGCTGGGCCCGCTGCCCATGGCTCCATGGCACAGAGGGGTCCACAGACAAGAAGTAGCCTGAATGTTGGGGACATCCAGTGTGGAGGGGTCATGATGTGAGGGTTCTGCATCACCCACAGCCCAGATCTGTGTGCTCCCAGGCTGCCCTAGGTGAGTTTGCTCCATAGGCATGGGGCTGCTGGGAGCGCACAGAGCATGTCTTGGCCCTGGGGATTGAAGGCTATGGGATGTCCTGAACTCCTGGGTTCCCCCAAAGAGCAACCAGCCCCTTACCTGAGCCAGTGGTGTGGTCAGAGCCCTGGCCCTGCCCCGTGCTGAGGACCCATTTGAAGTCACTGGACAGATCCTGGTACCAGCCACACATGCCCCTCTCAAAGTTGCAGGACAGCTCTGGCCAGAGAGAGGTGACAGTGTTGAAGTGGAAAGGGGTAAACCATCATAAAAGCAAATGGGTCCCCCGAACATCCCTTTCCCCCTGCTCTGCTGCCCCACTCCCCAAGTTTAGCCCATGCAGGGGTCCCAGGCCAAGGCAGGATATGTGCTTGCCCTGGCCCTTGGCCTTCTGCACCATGGTCCTGCTCTTGGGCAGAGCGACAGCCACCAGGCAGCCCCCATGGAAGGGCCCTTAGGTACCCTTCCTGCCCACACACCCCTGGGCATACCTGCAGCTGTGGGTGAAACCACATCAAGGTAGCACTGCTCAAATGTCACGTTGTCAACACTGACACTCGCCGAGCCCTGGAGATCCACCAGTGCCAGCAGCTCGACCTGGGGGCAGCAGCCATGAGCCTGAGGTGCCTGGCAGCACTGGCACTGTCCCACCAAAAGCCCCCCCGGCTGGTCCCTGTGCCTCCAGCACACCTGAAAGGGCCGGCTTCTCTCTCCCAGCGGGACACGGACATGACCCCCAGCTGTGCTGCCATGACCTTGTGTGTGCCAAGCCAGCTGGGTGGTGCCAGTGGTGTGATCTGCAACACTGATGGCAAGGAAGCCTGGAACAAGAGGTGATATAGAGGCTCTGGGCACCCAAAACCCCATGTCACCCTGTGAGAGCCCTCCATGGCACCAACCTATGGTCACAGGGTGCAGGGACATGGACAGGGACAGGATGATGCAGTGGGGCAAATCAGGGTTGGGAGAGGCAGCAAAGACAGGTGGGCATGGGGGATCTGGGGGCAGGAAGCAGGCAGGGCACCTTGGGAGTGGGCAGGAGATTACCTTGGGGGTCACTGTGGATGCGGTAGCTCATCTCCATGGTGCAGGCAGGGCCAGAGGGGCCCAGTGGAGGTGATCGTGCTTTTGCAGGACCCACCATCTGTCCTTCTCCTGTCTGGAGGGCCAGGAAAGTCCCTGGGCACAGAAACACTCTGTAAGGTGAGGACTGTGGTGCCACATCGCTGGTAGCACCCCCAGCCCAGCATCCTGCCTGGGCATCATCCCACATTGTGCAGTGGCACTCACTGGGGGTCCCTGCTCTGGGGGCTCCCGTGGTGCTGAGCACTGAAGAGCATTGTCTAGGTGGTGAGAACAGCCTCACCTGTGAGGAAGATGTTAGATTCAGTGACCTTCTGCAGACCCCAGCGCAGCCGCCCCACGCTGACGTCGTGCCAGCCCCCAGCCCCTGACTCGAAGGTTGTTGTCCCTGCAAAGTCAAAGAATCCCAGAATCCCAGACTGGTTTGGGCTGGAAGGACCTTAAAGCTCATCTCATTCCACCCCTCTGCCATGGCCAAGGGGACACCTCCCACTATCCCAGGGTGCTCCAAGCCCTGTCCAGCCTGGCCTTGGACACTTCCAGGGATGGGGCAGCCACAGCTTCCCTGGGCAACCCAAAACTCCAGGCTGTCTCGCCAGGCCATTTTTCTCCCGGGGCTGTGTAGGCACTCACGTGCCCCAGCCATGCCAGCCCAGGAGTGCCTGGTCCCCTCCACTGGAGGGGTACTGGTGCAGTACTGCCTTGGCTCTCACCACAGCGCTTCTCATCGGAGCCATCAGTGCACGTGTCAGCGAAGTCGCAGGCCAGCTCTGCAGCAATGCAATCCCCACTGTCACAGGCCACCTCATCTGCTGCACAGGGGCTGGCGTCCACCCGGTTCGGCAGCATGACCACAGGCTTCTCTGATGGTGAAACACCCCAGGGTGGAGAGCAGTGGTGAAAGGCCATCACCAGTGTCAGCCCTTCAAACCACTGTCCTCTGTCCCCAGGCATCTCCCTGGCTCTCCATTTCCCCCATCCCATCCTGTCCCAGCCCAGCCTAGTTGCCACCAGCTGAAGGGGACCCAGGGCCTAGTAAGAGCCATTTGTGTGACACATTTTGACACAGAGGATGGAGTGTCACCACCATGGGAAAAAGAGACCAGCATCCCAGGGCAAGTGTTTGCTGTGCTGCACCCAGGATGGTCCCTGTGATGAGCAGAGGGACAGACAGACCATGTGGGGGGTCCTTTGGGCACGGTGCCATGGGCACCTGGGACAGCTGCCCACATTGGACCAGGGTGAGGGACACTGCCCATCAGCTCACCCTGCTCCTTTACACAGCCCGGAGACAGGATCAGGTCATCAATGGCCACGGTCCCCCCTCTGCCAGCCACTCCCTCGATCAGCACCTGCAGGAAAGCAACACTCAGCAACATCAGCAAGGGATCCTCTACAATAGGGGGGGATTAGGGTGACACCAGGGAGCCATGGGATGGGGGGAGCCAGAACCTGTCATGGACTGACACATATTCTCCCCAGGAAGGGACTCAGTGGGAGCAGGGGCGATGCTGTGGCTGACAAGGGTGCACAGTGTGGGCTGGCACAGCCATGGTGGGCTTGGGGGGTGGTGCTGCCCCTGTAGGCAGCTGTGGTCCCTCACCCAGCTCCCCTCAGCACAGCACCAGCCCACCTTGAAAGGATCTGTCACACTGAAGTCCACTCTCTCCCGGACCCAGCAGCTGCCCAGGTCTCCTGTCCTCTCTTTCATCAGGTGCTTGGTAGAGTTGGTCACGTAGGAGATGCTGAGGTTGCTGGTGGCTGAGCCATGGAGGTGGCAGTACAGCACGAGCTGGGGATGGGGAGGAGGGTGAGCCCTCAGGGCAGGAGCACACAGCTCCTACATCCCAGAGGGGCCATGAAGAGTTCCGAGCTCCCAACGGGTGCCAGAAATGTCACCAAACCACCCCCAAAAACCTGATGCCCATCCCCAGCAAGGGCCAATCACCGCCCCAGCCCGACATGAGCGTCCCCAGAGCTGGAAACCTCATCTCCCATCACCACTATGCCCACATGAGCTGTGACATGAGGACCCAGCTATGACTCACAGAACAGGAGTTGGTGGCTTGGAAAGTGGGGCTGCTGAGCTGAGCTGTGCCACCAGCCTGTGCAGTGGGGGCACTGCCCACATGGAGGAAAAAACCTGCAGGGGATGCTGGGGCTGAGTGGAGCCAGGCAGATGTGTAGGGGCAGGACACTGCTGTCCTGGCACAGCCTTGAGCAGAGCCCAGGCATGTGTCACTCCAGGGCATGTCCACCTGCAGTGGGGCTCCGCTGGGGCACTGGTGTCCCACCACATACCAGTCCTGCTGTTGTTGCTGTGGTCCCGAGTGGGAATGCTGTAGGAGGTGCCCAGACTGAGGCTCGTATTCCTGCCCCACATTGGTGGCCCGGCCGCCGCCTCCCAGCCACAGAGATTGTGGTCAAAGGAGCAACGGGTGAAGTTCTCTGTGAGGAGAATGGACAGCAGTGACCCAGAGACTGGGTCCCAGCCCTCTCTTGGACAGGTATGTCCCTGCAATGGGCTGGGCTAATGCCGTCCCTCTGCAAACCCTCAGGGTCATTTTGCTGTCCTGGCGTGGGGCAGAACTGGGGGGATCCCTGGCAGGCCAGAGCACAGCTTTGCCCCACCAAGGCAGACCCTCAGTCTGTCCACAGAACTCCTCCCCAGGGCAGGGGTGCTCACTGCACTGTGCTGTGTCCTCGTCTGAGCCGTCCCCGCAGTCGTCGGTGCCATCGCAGAAACGCCGCTCTGCCACGCAGAAATCACGGTGGCAGCTGCTCTCCTGGGCCCCGCAGAACTGCTGCCCGACCTCTGGGGTGGGGGAACACGTCAGCGAGTGGCTGGTCCCACAGGGACATGGTGAGCACTCCCATATTGTTCCCTGGGGTGGCTCAAGGGACAGGTTTCCACTGCCCACCTCATGCTCTGGCCAGGGCATGTTGCCCCAAGACACAGCAAACACTGGGAGAGCTCCCTTGCCTTTTTGCACCCCATCCAGTTCCCCCAAGATCCCAGCTCACATCCCAGCAGATGTGGGACTCACTTGGTAAGCCACAGTTCCTGAACATGATGTCATCGAGTGCCACCTCTGCCCCACAGGTGGGTGGTTGTGTTAGGGAGAAGATGAGCTGTGATGGGAGGATGGGGATGGCATGAGCTGGCCAGGCCGGGTCTCAGAACATTGCCCAGCTCCTCTGATCCCAGCTTACAGGGACAGTGTCTGGGTACCAACACTGTCTCACCTGGAATTGCCCCATGATCCGGCCAGGGTAGGCAACCAGCTGGTGCCAGCCCTCATTGCTGCGCTCAGGGCTCTGCCACAGCTGCACTACATCGTCCTTGTGAACCACAGCCAGGCGCAGCACCGGCAACTCTGTCTGGTTCAGCCCTGAGGGAAGCCCCAAAAGTGCCCTGGGGTACCCAAAGCAAGGAACAGAGCCCCACTAGCTTTGAGGGCTGGAGCTGGAACCCCCAGGTCCCACCAGCTCTGTATGTGGAGCATGGAAGAGGCAAATGATGGCAAGGACCCATCTCAAGGTGCAGGTGCCTCTCCCTGCCATAGGGGCAGATAGCCCCATCCCTCCCCACTGCCTCCCATCCTCACTGCCCAGTAGCTAATGCTGCCTCTGCCCACCTTGGGTGCTCTCACAGCTCCCTGAGAGGTGATACCAGCTCCTGATCTCACACATGGCAGCTGCTTCCTGCATATCTGGTGACCCAAGCCAGGCTGTGGCCACGGTCTTTGCTGGGGGGGACGTGGTCACCAAGAACCAACCTGGGGAGGGCAGAAAGCAGAGCAGGGGCTGTGGCCCCATGGAGTGGCATCGGAGCTGTGACAGCACTACTCCTGCCCCTCCATGGGTCTGCTCCATCACCCACACCCTACAAGGATGGGTGTCTTGGCACCTCGACTCTGGGACACCCATATTCCAGTGGAGTAGTGCTGTGGAGCAGCCAGAGCCTGCTCACCAAGCAGCTCACACTTACCCACATCAGTGCCCCTGGTGTGGTCTGAATGAGGCCCCATGCCCCACGTGGCCAGGCTGGCCCTGCCTCGCACCCATCCATACGCTGAGGTGCCCATGTCCCGCCAGCCACAGTCACTGTCCTCGAAGTCACAGGTAAAGGGAGTGCCCAGCACTGCTGAGCGCTGTAGGTACCCTGAGGGTGGGCAGATGGGTGGGTCAAGGCAGGTTTGGGGCCACCCTGGTGACCTGTGCCCGCCCCAGGGAACTGCACCCACCCCAGGGGGCTGTACCTACCTGGGGACCTGTGGCCAGCCCATGGGACCTGCACACAGCCTGGGATCCTGCAGCCACCTGGCAGACTCACCTGCACCCAGGTGACCTGTGTGCACCCTGGACACCTGCACAAGGGACCTGCCCCTACCCCGTGGAGCTGCACCCACCCTGAGGTCCTGTACCCATCCTGGGGGACCCTGCATTCATTCTGGCCACCAGGATCACCCCAGGGACTTGAACCCACAACACCCACCCACTACACAGCCTGCTCTCACCCCAGGAGGAGGGCCTGAGGGTGGGTCTGGGGGCCTGGGGAGTCTGAGCACCCACCACACTGGTTCTCATCTGAGCAGTCACTGCAGTCACAGACAAAGTTGCAGAGCTGCTTGGCCGCGCTGCTGCAGCTGTTGACGACCACGGACCCACTGGGGAGGACGGTTCTGGCTATGGGAGAGACAATGGGACTGAAAACCCTGCAGGGAACCACGCATGGTGCCCGCAGCAGGTGATGGAAGGCACGGGTGACCTGCAGGTGAAATTTGCCTGGGCACGTCGGTTTGGGACCCTGCTGGGGCAGCTTTCAGTGGCATCTTCCCCTGGACGATCCCCTCACCCCCATCACTGTCCACATCTCTCACACTGCCACCTTCCACCGCTAGCCTCGGGGCGCCAGAGCCTGCCAGGGCACTGAGTGCTACATCGTAACCACCCCAGCCCCCTTTTTGGAAAAAACAGGAAAACCTGGGCATTTTCTGTCCCACGCTGAACAAAGTCATCGGTTATCCCCAGCCCCCGTGCTGAGGGCTCGGGCACCCGCTCACCCTGGGAACCTCGGGGTGACTTCACCAGCAGAGCCCAGCGGGCTGGGCTGTGTCTGCCCCGGCTCCCAGCGCTGGAGCAAACTACCGGGGAGGACCAGAGTGAAGCAGCCAGCACGGAGGTCCCTTCCCTCTAGCGACACAACCCCCGCCCATGTCGGCAGAGCTCACCCAGCAGCACCAGGAAGGGCAGCATGGCCTGCCTGCCTGCAGCCATCCCGGCCAGCGCGACGGTAAAACGGAGCTAGGAGAGGCCTCACCGCGAGCTCCGGGCTGGAATGTGCTCCCCAGGACCTGCCTGCAGTGGACTTCAGCCCCGCTCTTATCGGCTCCCTGGCCGGACAGCGGGTTTATGGCGAGGCTTTGCCGGCTGGGACAGGGCAGCGCGATCCTGTCAGCAGCACCGCCAGAACCATGGCAGCGAGCTACAGCCAGGTGCCCCAGGGAGACTTTCGGCTCTTCCCCGCTGAACCTCTCTTCTTCAGCCCGTTTTCCACCCAGAAAAAGACGGTGGATGCCACTCTGACTGGGACGGGGTGCAGCCCAGTAGAATGTGCCGGCTTGGTGCACCTCCTGCCGAGAGAGGGATGCTGCCAGCCCCTGTGGGGAAAGCTGGCACCTCTGCAAGGGACATGGGGGCTCTGCCAGGCCCTTGTCCATAAGGAGAGTGGGAGAGATTTTGGGTGCAGGGTTGCAGTGGGCTGCACTCTGGCCAGAGAGAACACCTGAGACAGCAATATCTCCAATTTGCTGCTCCATCTTACCCTGCCCTCTGGCAGTGGGAAGCCATTCCCTCTCGTCTTGTTCGACTCCAAGCTCTTGTCCAAAGTCCCTCTTTAGCTCTCCTGGAGCACCTTTAGGCAGTGGAAGGGGCTCTAGGGTCTCCCTGCAGCCTGGGGATCCCAAGATGCCATTGGGAAGAGCCAGCCTTCACTCTGCCTGCTCTGCTCTGGCTGGCAAGAGCACCTTAGCACCCAGCTCATGACTGCCACGGGGCAAAGGGACACAGCTCCAGGGCCACAACCAGCTCATTCCTGGGGCAGAACATTCCTGACAGAGCTCCAGCAAGGGCTGATGAGCCTGGAAGAAGCACAGCTTGGTAGCCAGAGCTCCACATATCACCACCAGTGTTGCCTGGCAATGGCAACTACTGACCCCACTGGTTTCCCCACCTGGGCAGGGGAAGCAGGGGCTGCTACACCACAGGACTCTCATCTCTGCTGCCGCAGCCTCTGTGCCCAGAGAGGGGCCCCATTCAGCAGATCCTCCCATTGAGCCGACGGCCTTGGAAGGCAGATTGCAGTGGGATTGCATCAGGGGCAGTAAAACACAGGCTCAGCTCCTTCTCCCAGCACCAGCCAGGCCCAGTGGGGACCAGCAGCCCCACACCCCCCAGCCCAGGCATGCAGGAGAGCAGGAGCCCTGCCCAGGAACCTGGCAACATGAAGCTGGCCACAGGCCATTGGCAAAGTAGCTACTGGCCTCCTGGATGCCATGGGCAGAGCCTCTCTCACAGATCTGACCCCTCCCCTTTGCACTGGGGATGCTGGTGCTCCCAGTATGAGATGTTGCATACTGGAACAGATCAAGGCAGGGGCAGTGATGATGATCACAGGATAGTACAGAATGGAAGGCACAACAGGAAACACCCCTCCCACCCCTCTGCTCCACAAGGATTCCCTGCAGGATGGGTCTGTGGTTTTTCAGTATCTCCATAGAAGATTCCCTGATGATGATGATGGGACTGGACTTCCCACAAGAAGAGGCTGAGCTGGACATGCCCAGCTTGGAGAAGGTGTAAAGGGATGTCACTCAGGTAAGCCCTGGCAGGAGGGTGCAGGGAGCCAGCCCTTCAAGCAGGGAGTGTTCCAATAAGGACTGAGACAAGAAGAACAAAGCGAGAATAGCAAATGCCACTTAAAGAAAAAACTGTGAGCTCTGACAACCTGAGGGCTGTCAAAGCCTGAGCAGGCTCCCAAGCTGCTGGGAGGTCCAAGTTGGGGAGATTCTCAAACCCCACCTGGTCACAGCTCCTTGCAGCCTAATTTTGCAACAGAATCATGGAATTCCCTGTGTTGGAAGGGACCCACAAGGAGACTATCGAGCCCAACTCCTAAGCCTGCACAGCACATCCCAGCAATCCCACCACGATGAACCCACTGGAGCTGGCTTTGCTAGGCCAGTGGATGAGCAGGACATCCCACATCTGCCTCCAAGCTCCACGATCCAGTGATTTGCAGGTTTGAAGCTGACTCTATATGACTTCTGGGTAACATTCCCCTCAGCACAGAGGAGGGCCACACCTTGCAGGATGGAGGTCGAGGCACAGCAGAGCCATGTTTTTGTCTACGAAACTCATCCCCCCATTGCGAGCTTCCTCTGGAGTGTGGGCACAGGCTGAGCTTTGGACACAGGCTGAGATTCTGCAGGTTGAGCTGACCCTGCAGGGCTCTGGAAGCAGAGGAAGGTGCCCACATCCCTGAAGGCACAAGGTGGGGGCAGCAGCAGGATCATAGCCAAGCAGGAGCTGGGAGCACACAGGGTCAGAGTCTGATAACAAAATGGGGCTGTGACTGGGCTGGGAGGTTCCTCCAGCCCCAGCCTCACATGGGACAGCGACTGAACCAACTCAGCCTGCACATCTCCTTGGAGCCCTCCAGCCACTGAAGCCTCCAGCAGCTTTTCCCAGTCTCCCCCACTGCTCCCCACTGGAAGCACAAGCAGGGAGAATCCCTGTGAAATTCAGAGGGATAGGAGCTGGTGGCCGGAGGAATGAAGTAAGGGAAGATGCTCTTCCTCAAGGATGACCACCTACCAGAGTGGGAATGGGCATGTTCTTCCCAACCATGTTCTCAGGCAGATCAGTTCCCTCCCTGCAGGAGATGGGGCTGGTCTCTCCCCCAGGTCTACCCTGCCTTTCCCTCCCCCAGGCCTGGGCACTGCTTTCTGCTCTCTCTCCTGTCTCAGCCCTTTCCAAGGCAAATCCTGCTACACCTCCTGCTGTTCCCACCCCAGACTGCCCTTCCAGATCCCACTCAAGGGGTGGAAAACCTGGGGGGTCCCTTCCACTGTCAACAGGCACAACCCGGAGCTGGGAAGGAGCAGCTCAGCCATGAGCATGGCCACCGGAGCAGCTGTGCTCCCCCAACAACTTTAATTCTCACAGATACACGTGGGATGAACCCCTGGCACCAGGAGGCTGGGGCAGAGCAACCACTGGGTTCACAGCTTTGCCAGGCCAGGGAGGCGGGAGCACCCGGCACGGGAACAGTCCGGAGATGGCGGAGAACGGGCGAGTTCAACACAGAGGAAAATGAGGAGAGCCTGGAGCACCGGTGAGCATGGGGAGCCTGCTGCCACTGCCCTGGGACTGCGTACAGCTGTGCCAGCTCTGGGCTGGGATCACAGATAGAGGAGTCAGTACCCTTCATCCGCCCAGGTGATCTCGTAGTTGGGATACTCAGCCTTCAGCTTCTCTGTGGTCACAGCATGGTCAGCTCGTCCAAAGCCCTGCAGAGGAAAGAGGGTTCCCAAAGAGTGCTGGTGGGTGACCACTTGCAGGGAAGCCTGGCAAATCCCCACGGCAGCTCTGGCAGACCCCAGCAGCAGAGAGGCCACAGAGCCTGTCCCAATCCCACTGTGGCAGCCCTGCCTGACTCCAGCTGAGGCTGGCATAGCATGCAGCCAAGAGGACAGTGCAACCCTGAAGCTGGGAAAACTGTGTGCACTGTGGCCCAGGGACCACCACCTTGCCCTGGTCCCAGCTGGGCTCTGCACTCAGCACTCAGCAGAGCTGGTGCTGCAGCACAGCCCTGGGCTGCAGTCAGCATCCAGGGACCTACTATGCCAGTGATGTGCCCTTACACATCTGAAGGCCCCCACAGCACCTGACCCTCCTGCAGGAATGCCCTCAGGGCACACAATGTGGGGACACGGTTTTTGTGCAGCTGAATTCTCCCCGGCAGCACCCAGCGGTGGGTACAGCCACTGCAGGACCCCATGGGACCCCCGGGGGCTCTGGGTGTGTGGCAGTCCCACAGGCAGGTGCTGGGGGGTTCATGGGGTGACCCCGCTCTGGCCAAGCACCGCTCACCAGAAAGGGCTCTGCAAAGTCTCCCCTCCCTGGGACACTCGGGAGAAAGCCCAGGAGCCCCGGGAGCGCCGCCCCTCTCACCCCTTCCAGCCCCGAGGGGATGCGGGGCCAACTCGGCCACCGTCATTGGGACCCACACCGCGAAAGGAGATGCCGCGTCCATGCGTGGGTCCCCCCGGCCTCCGCTTACCACTGAGTATCCGTAGACGTGGATCTTCCTCTCTTCGGGGCGGTGGGAGAGGCGGCCGCCGCCCAAGCACTCGCAGCTCAGGCCGTGCCGTTCCAGCTCCTCCGCGGTGCGCTCGAACAAGTCGGCTGCAAGGGGGGAGCGGGGGTGCGCGGGGATCCCCCGCCTCAGCCACCGCCCCGCGACGGGCCAGAACCCCGGCAAGCCCCCGCCCGCCCCCGGGGCCTGCGGCTGCTTCCCTCGGCACTCCGGGCCAGAGCCCCGCCCCGCACTCCTGACGCCCCTCACCGTGGTACTCAGCCCAGCCGTGGCCTCGCACGACGTCCTTGGCGAGCGCGCCGGCCCCGCGAACCCGCACGAGCACGTACTTGAAGACACCATCGCCATCAATCTGCACGTCCGGCACCCGCGACAGCGCCTCGTCCGCCATCGCTGCCGCCCGCGCGCCGTGCCCGCCTCTTCCGCCCAACCAGCGTCCAACCAGCGCCCGGTGTCTGCCCGTGTTCCCGCCTCCCCCTCTCAGGGTCCAACCAGCGCCCGGTCCCTGCTCGTGTTCCCGCCTCCCCCCTCAGGGTCCAACCAGCGCCCGGCCCCTGCCCGTGTTCCCGCCTCCCCCCTCAGGGTCCAACCAGCGCCCGGCCCCTGCCCGTGCTCCCGCCTCCTCCTCCCAGCGGAGCCGGGCCCCGCCCACAGGCCGTGAGGGGTCCCGCCGGGCCGAGGCTCTGGGGATGGAGGGTGGTTCGGATTACGGTTCCGGTCCCGGCGGTGGGGAGCAGGGCCGGGCGGGACGACGCGGGCGCCCCGGATGACGGGCCCTGGCCGCGGCCTCGGCTCTGCCTCCCCTTCCCTGATCCCCGCCACGGTCATCCCCCGCCCGCCCGCCGCGGATCCCTCACCGCTGCCTCTCCCCCCGCTCCCCCGGCAGCGTCCAGGGACCCCCAGCCCTGCCCCGCTCTGTGCCCAGAGCCCGCGTGGGATCCCAGGGCCTCCCCCGCACCTGACACGCTCCCGCAGTGACCCGCCCAGGACACACAGAACACGGTGGGGACACGGTCCTGGTGCAGCCCAACGCCAGGCTCTGGGTCTGGCCGCTGCGGGATCCGCGGCGCTGAGGGGGCGCTGGGGCAGGCGCGGGGGCTCTGGGTGTGCGGCAGCCCGCTGGGCAGGGGTTGGGGGGGTGGTGTGGGGCACCTCAGCTCTGGCCAAGCACCGCTCACCCGAGAGGGCTCTGCAGCGGCTCGCCAGGCTCTGGGCTCCAGGGCAAACTTCGGGCTGTGTTCCTGTCATATCCCGTGCCGGCTGCCCGCAGCCCCCTACCCGTTGTGTAACAGTCGAGGGGGTTCTGACGTGACTGCACGTATCTACAGCAGGGGTGCCTCCCGCCCTGCGTTCACATGATGTCGTCCAGGAGGTTGGGGCTGGCCACCCAGTCGAGGGTGCGAGGCTCGGAGGCCGCCATAATCATGCACATGAACTGTTTGCCCGTCCTCTTGTCGATGGGGTAGATGGTGGTGGGGGTGAAGCGCTTGTTGCTCTCCACGAAGTCGCAGAGCTGCTCGTAGACAGCGGGGAACTCATGCCGCAGAAAGACGCCGCGGATGCGCAGCTCCCGCTGGATGTTGATGAAGCAGACCTCCCGTGCCTTCCGCCCCTCCTCCCCCTCCTTGTCGATGTCCGCTGTGCCGGGCGGTGGCGTCAGGATCAACGTTTCCATGTCCCGCTCTTTCTTCAAGATCTTCTTCTCGGGGCTGGAGGAGGCTAAGGCCACCTTGGCATATTTCCTGACCGTCGGCACCTGCATCTTCGGTGACGGCCTCTCTGGCACTTTCTGAGTGACGGCCACGGTTACATTCAGCAGGAAACATTCGTTGGGGTCGTACTGGTTGCCTGTCTCCCGCAGTTCCTGGGCATACTCCCCCAGGTTGTCCGAGTAGCTGTCCAGCTCCCGCAGGGACAGGTACGTGGGGGACATCAGCAGGCTCTCCAGCCCAAACTGGAGAAAGTTCTCTGCCGAGCCTGCATTGGGGAAGCCCAGGAAGAGGACACCGCGGCCGCGGGAGAGGTACCCCACCTTGGCAATGCGCGAGAAAGCCTTGTGCACCTCGGTGTTCTCACGGCAGAACTGCAGGACGTGGCGGCAGACGCTGCCCACCCGCCCGTAGACGCAGCTGGCCTTGTGCGTGTCCCAGTCCTCGCGCCGGCAGTGCCGGGAGCAGTAGTAGGTGTAGCAGCTGTGGCACGATTTGAAGTAGAGGCAGGCGTTGAACATGGTCTCCGTGCGCCGGCACTTGGCATTGGAGCACATCATCATGTCATCTTCCTCAGCACTCAGGTCGGGTGAGCAATTCTCCGGTGACTTTTCGAAGGGGCTGGTGGCTGGCGGAGCAGGCGGGCGGCGTGGGGTGCCGGCATGGGAGCTGAGGACCGGCTGCTCCTTTGTGGGTCGGGGTCCCTCAGGCACATTGTGAGGGACTCGCTTGCCCTCGCCCCGCCGAGGGGGACCTGAGGCGCTACTGCTCAGCAGCTGCTTGAGCTGCTCTGCGAGGCTGTCCCTGTCCCCTGCGCGGTGGCCCGGTGCCGGCTTGTAGTCAATTACAAGGTCGGTGATGAGCTCGTCCAGCTGCTCCAGGCTGCGCTGGCGCCCCGAGCCACTCTCCCTGGGGCTGGGCTGTGGGGCACAGGGCACAGTGTAGGGCCCGCGCTCCCGCCCCGCGTCCAGCATGTCCCAGCTGGCCGAGCGCCTCTCGCTCCGGCCCAGCCCGTCAGCGCGAATGTCGTTGTCAGTGATGGTGATCTCTGGCGTGACGTACCAGGAGCGGCCTGGGGGCCCGCGGCTGCCATCGGCGTGCACTCGCTCGAGGATGGAGCTCTCGGAGAGGGACAGGGCCGCGTAGCGCTTGGGCGAGCTCGACAGGTTGATCACCACAGGCTGCCGGCGCTCCTCGGGGGATAAGGCACGGTGCTGTTCGTGGGCCAGCAGGTTCTCGTAGCTGCGCCCACGCTGCAGGGCCTCCTCTCTGCGCGCCGCTGGCGCCAGGATGTTATCCCAGGATTTGGAATAGTGCTGCGTCTCCCGGCCCAGCCGTGGTGGAGTCACACCATAGCTAGCATGCCAGGAGGAGAACATGGCCTCCCGCCCGGCTGGCTGCGGGGTGAAGCGTGACAATTGCAGGCTCTGGTAGGGCAGCGTGGCCCGCTCGGGGCAGTACCAGTCCCCGAAGTGCAGGGGCTGAGCGCTGCGGGGCGGGGGACACGTGCGCGACAGCACCTCCCGCTCCCGGTACTTCCCGTAGTCCTCGGCATAGAACAGTCGGGCGGCGGAGCCGAGGGCTGGGTATGTCCGAGCGTCCTCGGTGTAGAGGGTTTTGACAGGGGTCCCACGCGGGGCATAGTAGCGGGGCTCATCCCCGTAGAAGGTGCGGGCAGGTGCCTCCTGCACTGGGTAACCCCGCGCCTCCTCCACGTACAGCGTCCGGGGCGGCACCGTGTGAACAGCAGCTTTGGCCGGGTCCTCGGTGTAGATGGGCTGGGGCACGGCTTGGCGGCTGGGGTAGGGGTAGCTGGCATAGCCAGAGCTGCGGAGGGGCATGGCAGGGCTGGGACACCGCGCTGACTCCTCTGCGTAGAAGAACTTGGCTGGGATACCAGCGGCCGAAAAGGTCATGCAGCCTCTGTCGGGGTACTCCCTGAATTCCCGGGAGGCTGGCACGGGCACTGTCTGGTACGCCAGTGCCCGGGGGTCTGGCTCGTAGTACTCACCGGGGTAGGGCAGCAGCGGGGGCTCCCCGCTGTAGGAGTCGCTGGGGGTGGGTGTGCGGGACATGGATGCCTGCCGGCTCCCTGGCACAGTCAGGCTGCGGGCAGCCCCAGGGGTGCGGGGCCAGCGCGGCGGCTCCGGACGGTTCGGGGCTGCCCGCAGGCTCCGCGTCGTGTGCACCAGCACTGCCTCGTCTGGCTTGATGTCCACTCGGCACTTGACGTGGGGGCTGGCGCCCACCTTGGCCCCTGGCCCTTCCTCATAGCAATTGCTGCCCAGGCAGAGTGGGGAGATGCGGCTGACGCTGCTCCGCTGCGGCTGCAGCTTGATGGGGTGAACCTCATTCGCCAGTGCCCGCAGCGGCATCGGGCCCTCGCGGCGCGGTGAGGGATCAGTGTGGGAGGGCTCCCGTGCCACCCGCAGCACCTCCCGCCCACGCCGGCCTGGTGGTGGTGATGCCACCCCAGTGATGGGCACCGGGGTCAAGGTGGACTTCACCCGCGGGGCACTCTTGGACCGGGCTCGGCGCTTCGGCTCAGTCCGCGGTGTGGGGGCTCTGCCACTATAAGGGTCTGGCTTTGGCTGCACCTGCCTGCCCGTTGGCCCTGGCGTTGGCTCAGGCATGCCAGGGCGCGGGCAGGCACGCTCCATGGCTGGGGGGGTACCCAGCTCTTCCAGCGACTCGATGAAGTCGAAACTCCTGCAATGGCGCTTGTTGAAGGGCTGCGGCTCGCGGGACAGGGAGGAGGACATGGAGGCATCACATTGTGCCAGGGGCTGACAGACAATGGAATCCCCAGGGGCTGCTGTCGCCACCTTGATGTCTTGGTACACCGTGGACACCAGGATGTCAGGTGGGTCTGTTCGTGTCATCTTAAAAGCGACTCTTCTCCCACCAGTTCCCTGTCTCACGGCCTCAGAGGACGGTAGCCCACCCTGCAAAAGAACACATGAGGTGCCTCAATCCTGGAGTGACCTCATATCACTCCCCACATCTCCTGGCTCAGAGCTGGGGATTGGCCATCTCTTCAGAAATGAAAGTTTGAGGGCATCCCAGCCTCCACTGCTGCTGTTGATAGTCAGTCAACTGAAGGAAGAAACTGGAAAGAGTCTCCAGATGCAGGGTGCAAATCACAGAGTGGCTGGCAGGACACCCATGGGGGCAAGCCAGGGAACTCTGCATACCAGCTCAGCACAGCGAGAGAACACAGAGTACTGTGCCCTCTTCCTGGGCTGTAGGACACAGGGACTGTCTTGCAGAATCACATGAATTGGCAGCTCTGAGCAGGGCTGTGGGGGTTCAACACCAGCGTTTTCCATGGGGAGTGTGTGCTCAGACCTGGTGACAGCATTGGAGTGGTGAGGGGTCTCCTGGGACCATGTGTACCCATGTCCCCAGAACCAATACTGTAGAGGAGAACAAGGCCCAGGGACAGGCACCATGGTGGCTGGGAAGCCCCCACAGTCTGGGGCTCTGTAGGAGGCAGGAGCCACAACCCCTCCCTGTGGTGGCTGTACCTACTGTGGCCCACAAACACCCCTGTGGGGCGATCACAGGGCTGGCCATGCAGAGTTGCATCACTCCCTGGATCTTTCAGACCAGGGGTGGCCCCAGGGGTGCCACAGGGGTGCTGTGGTGAGTGCCCAACCCATATGTCAGCAGTGATTCCTGCATCGCCTCCCTGTGCCAGACGAGGTGTGCTGGCTTGGTACTCACTGGCTTTGTCATCTTCTGTGTCCCATGGCTGTGACACATCCTCTGCACTGGAGAACAAGTGTGATGGTGGCTTCAGCTGCTGTGGGACATGAGGTCTGACACCCACTGTGTGCCAGCACCAACCAAGCAGCCCAGTGCTCTGGGACAATGCCGTTGGGTGGCCAGGGTGGGCAGAGTCCCCAGCTGCAGTGTGACACAGCTGTGTGGCAATGAGGACATCAGCACAAGATTCCCACAGTGCATGGAGGGGCAGAGGAAGGAGTCTGCCCACAGGGCTAAGTGGGTTGTAGCACTGACCTTCCCCACCAGCCCTTCGAGAGCTGCCGTGGGTTGCCTCCAGCACTGGGGGATGTGCACCTTCTCTGCCCACAGTGAGGACCCCTCCAGCTGTCACCTCACCATGTCCTCTGAGCACTGGGTGTTGTGATCACCAGCGTCCTGGGTGTGCTGGTTGATGCTGGCTGCTCTGTGTTGCACTAAAGGTGGGTGGGCACTTGGCTTTAAAGAGCAGCAGGACCACAGGGAAGATGTTTCTTGGAGGAAAGGAATTGACTTTATTTAGCAAGAAGCATTGACTACGTAGAGATGGGGGAGGGGGCTTTGGTTCCTCCACATTTCCTGCCCCAAGCTGGGGGGGATGCAGATGCCAGAGCTGAGATGACTCCAGTGGGCTTGGAGTGTCTGTCCATGTGATGGGCTGGGAAGAGCAAGATGCCATGAGAAAGGAGATGGGGCTCCCAGTGCCTCCCTGCAGAGCTAGGAGGGTAGGTTTGCCCCCAGAGAGGTGGCCCAGTATTGGCTCTGTGTTACAGTATGTGGGGGCTGGGCTGGATCTGGGAAGGCTCTACACCCCACACCACAGCATTGGTGACAGTGGCGTTGGGAAGCCCATTCCTGTGGCATCAGGGTGGCTGGATTGGCAGGGAACTGTAGCCCAGGGTCCTACCTGGTCCAGCAGCAGTGAGGGGGTGGGTGGGCTGAGGTGGCTGAGGGGACTGTGGCGGCTCCATCCCAGCACTGCAAAATAAACAAGGCATGTGAGGCTCCTGGGGCACCCCCAGTGTGGTGGATGTGTGGCTGCCAGGGCCATGGATGCCTTGTGAGCGCATGAAGCACCCCAAGAGACCCTTGCAGCCACAGCCCTGCTGAACCATAAAGAACTGTCACTCAGTGGGGCCACTTGGCATATCCCTGTGCAACTGGGGACGTGGGTGCTGCATCCCATGGGCACCGGTGTCTTCCACCCACCTGGCAGCACCCACTGCCGGTGGAGCTGTGGAGTTGCCATGGTTTCTCCAAATTATTCCTCCTCTGCGAGGACAGCGTGGGTGAGGACTGCGTGGGTGCAGGGGGGTGCTGCGTGGGGGAGCTGTGGCTCTGTGGCAGTGCAGGGAGAGCAGAGTCCTCACGAAACTGCAGGAACCCTCTGCCTATTGAGGGAGGCAGAGCTGGGATGGCCCCACAGAGCTGCCAGTGCCATTACTCTCACACACCCGCCAGCCTCTGACACTGACTCCTCAGGGAGAGGGTTTTGCATCCTCTCTGCTCTCCAACCTCCTGGTTGGTCGGTACCCGGTTGTTTGGATGCCCCCTTCACCGCCAGCGCTGCCCGCTTTCGGCAGGCACCAGCCTCCCTATGCGGGATGCCCACACGGTGTCACCCCGCGGATGTGACACCTGCCGGCAGCGCTTGCAGAGCGGCCGGTGCCCACGGAGCGGACGGGAGCCGCCCTCCGTGGGGTCCTGCCCTTGCTCCCGGCACGGGCCCACGCACCGCTCCCGCCGTGCCGCCCGTGAGCACCGGGCTCCGGCAGCACGAGGGGCTGGGGCGGGGGGACCCCGCTGCCAGAGGGGCCCACGGAGGGTGCTGGGAACCGAGTCGCTGCCTGCGTGTGCCATGTGTGGGCTGTGTGGGGCGGGGTGCAGACCCCACCACCGCACCCCACACTGCCTGCGCACTGCAGTGCCCTGCCTGCCCCATAACCACGGCGGGCACTGCCTGCACACTGCCCGCACTGCCAGGGCACTGCCCACACACTGCCTGTGCTCTGCCCCGAGCTGCCCGTACACACGGCCCTGCCAGTGCGCGGCCTGCCCGTGCTGCCCTCAGCACTGCCCAGGCACTGCCCATTCGCTGCCCATCCCTGCACATGGCAAGGGCTCCTGCCTGCCCATCCTGCTCTTGCTGCCCTGCTATGGCACTGCTCCGTGCACCTTGCCCGCACACTGCCCACCCTTGCCCGCACACTGCCTGGGCATTGCTGCCCATCGTGCCCGCTTGCTGCCCACACACGTCCCTGAGCAGGCAGGAGCGCTGCAGTGGGTTACGGTGCCTGCACGCTGCCTGCACATGCAGAGCGCTGAGCACGCTTCACTGCCCTCCCCCCTCCCCGCAGCAGCCCCAGCACACTCGGCGCTGCCCCGGGCCCACCGCCCGCACGGCCCTGCAGGCACGGCCAGCAGCACCAGCATTGCTCCCAGCATTGCCCTGAGGGCTACTTGGAGCGCACCAGTGGCCCCTGCAGCCAAGGACAGCATCTTGCTGCAAACACTGTGCTCGGGCAGATGATGCTGGAGGTCGCACCAGCAGCTGCCGTGGGGGCAGTGTCTGTCCCCTCCATGCCCTGGCACAGCCAATCCTGCTGCGCACGGGCCTGTGCACCGTGTGTGTGTCAGCGGGACACCCACGGCCGCTGCTGCCTGGGCACTTTCCGCACCGGGAGCTGGCAGCCGCCATGGTCTGTAAGTGAGGGAGCCCACTGTCCGCACCGCCTCTGCTTTGTATCCGTGGCAAATAGACACTCCC